>JANHFX010009090.1:0-15196 GCA_027560015.1 Chloroceryle amazona
GGAAGACAGACGGACGGACGATGATGGCGAGGCACCCCCAGCTTGGCCTAGGATTGTTGGCTGATTCCCCCACCCTGCAGCTCCTGAAGGACACCGACCCACCCGTGTACACAGTGAGCTGCTAGCTGTGGCTGTTGCATTAATCATCTGATTAATTAATGTTGTTAAGCGAAGCACCTGAGAGCCGCCAACACCCCGCGGCGGGAAAAGACTTTTGCTCCTCCGCCCAGACCCTCACCCACCTGTCCGGGCCCGTGGATCTCTTGTCCCAGGAGCGGAGCACAGGTAAGTGCCTCTGAGGTCTCTGCAGACATCTCATTTGCGGCCTTGCATAAAGGTGTGTGAGGGTCGGCCCAGCATCTGCCAGTGGTTTTCTTCTTTCAAAGGCAACACACATATCAAGCTGTGCTTAAAAAATACCCTGTGAATCATCTTTCACTTCATGCAGAAGAAAATATCAACTCTGACCCACAGAAACTTCCATACCTAACTTGCATTGTAAGAGTAGTCCCAGCTCAAACAGATGCTCTTTAGGCTAAGGTTAAGCACAGAAGTTTCTAGAAACAGGGAAGGAAACTTTTTCACAAGGCCTTTTTAAAGATAAATCCTAAAAATCTCCTAAGTGGTGGAAAGACAAACTGAAGCTACTTGTTTATGTTAATGCAAGCATAGAAAGTTATCTGTGTCCTAGAAATTTAACTCCTGCCAATAAGGCTTTTTTGAGAGGGGTCATAACTGGCCCCATTTTCAGCTTGTGATAGTTGTCAACAAGAAGCAAACTGTAGGAGGTACTTTTCAACATTCCCTTATTTTAGGCCTAAATTCACTTAATTTAAAAAGCTGGGATTTATGTTTTTTTAATTGGTCAAAGAAAAAAAAAAGCTAACTCTTTAAATATAAATATACCCCTAAAAAGTGTATATTTATCTCTATTTGCATTTTAGGATTTTGTCTTTATTGTTCTCCACCTTTTATTTTGGTCTTTGTTTATTGTTTCAAATTTTCTGGAGTAACAAAGGGCCTAAAAACAGGAGAACTGCAACTAGATAAAAATAAGATGAATGGTTATCTAACCTCAAACATTTAAAGGAAAATAGTAAGTGTATTTTATAATACCAATGCTAACACAAACTATTTTTTGATTCTTTTAATATTTAAATAACACCGATGTGTATCAGACAGCAATTAGATTTATTCTCCCAGGGCAGTGGAAGACTAACAATTTAAAATAATTATCCTACCTCTCCCTTTTAATTACCATGCAATATCCAATGTATGACTTTGCTCTTTGGTGACGTCAACATCACCTGTCAGAGAACTAGGAAGAGCTGGAATGGGCTGAGGTAAACATACCACAGAGAGCATCCATTCAAGACAGAAACCACCACTACATACCTTGTCTTAAACTGAGAGGTGATCATCAATTGCCCATTTATAGAGTTAGTTTTCACAGATCACCAAAGACAGTGCGCTGTTACGCACACTCCTATTCACACACTTCCACTCCAGCATACACAGCTTTTGATATTGATCAAATCCACACAGAGACATGTGGATATAGGCCTAGCGCAGTCTTTGAAGAGTCCTGTCATGTATTTAGAAGTGTAAAAGGCACCTTGAGTGGCAGCACGAATCTGGCCACTTCTTTCCTAATCTTAATCCTGAACCTGCCTCCCATTCGGTCAAGTGCAAGGCAGCATCCCTACCTCCCTATTTCCATGGAAACACACTTTTAGCATCAGCCCAGCTTGCTTTTTTTTTTTTTAAACCACCATCTGCCCAGGGAGTTGCAGGGCTTGTTCTAAGCCCCTTGAGTACCAGTCATAGGTTTATCGACAGTTTTATTTTCCTGTTACAGCTGCCCTGGCAATGGGTACAGGAGGCAAAAGATGAAAATGAGCACCTTAGAAACTCCAGCGAGGTTTTCCCTGGAGTCACTCTGCTCCTGACCAGAAACATTACCAGAGACATAATGATGGAATTTGTAACACCAACAAAATAGATTTCTTCTAGTAGCTCTTTGCAAAACTCTCTTGTTTTAAAACAAATCCTTCAGTTTAGCTTCTCTGTTTTTCTTTCCGGTAAATAGCTAGCATCTCAGCCATGATTAGCACTCATCACAAACTTGTTTCTGTTCTTACTATCTAGGGGAAAACCTATGGAGATGCAGGTATCAGTGTCAAGCTGCACATCTTTGTCCAGGTGCAGTCACCATCCCCAAAAGCAGACTGTGCCCATATGTAATTGAAGTAATTGTGGAAAAATGTGTAGTGTGGTGATTATAGAAGAAAGCAGAGGAAGAAAAAGAGGGTCTCTCTGGTTATCCAGAGCTCTCTGCTGCTATGCACAAAAGGAAAAATAAAAAGGCTTTTAGGAAGCTACAGTTTCAGGCGGAGTGAGGATTCATTTTCTATTAATTGTTTTGGTCTTCTACCCAATTTAATTTTCTCCACTGGGAAGAGGAACCCTCCTGTTCCTTTTTGTCTTCAACATAACATCTAAACTCTTTAAGTGTTTTGAACAGCAGGAGCAAGGGTAAGGACTGACTGGTGTCATGACAGGCCTGATCTTATCCCATTACAGCAATGAATGGCTTGCATCAAGGAAGCTGTGTTCCCGGACAGCTTCTGCTGCCATAATGTGTCTCACTGAAGGAACAGGTCTGGTGTTCAACACCAATCTTTGAGCAAAACTACTCCCAGGTTGCATTTTTGCGCTGATGCTCCATTTACTGGTTGTATTGGCCCAAAAATAAATCTCTTTCTTCAAAGCAGATCTGACACAGTGTGCTTCCAGTAACAGAGGCACCCTCTGGTTGGAAAAAATAACTTTTACCAGAAAAAATTGTGCACAGATCTAATGGGTGAAACACTTGAGGATCCTTTATCTCTATTCTATTTTACTTGGCTTATTAATCTTTTCTTTGTGAGCTTTTATAAATGCACCTTAAACCAGCAAGGGCCCTGGGCTGGTTAAGAAGAGAAATTATCCTGCTAGCAGCAGGGCTTTTCTGCCTCCTTATCGCCTCTGCAATCTGTCAGTCCTGACTGATATTCGCTGAGCAGAGCTTCTTTTTCCCCCAGACCATAATGATCATAGTTGGGGGATGTTGCACAATCCTGGGCCAGACTTTTGAGAAATCTGAGCTGACTTATAAATGGACTACTCTGGCTAAATATCTCCTGTTGTTTGCTCAAGGACTTTTATATATTTCATTGGTTTGCTTGTCCTTTTTTTCTCCTTTTAAGAAACCACTGAATGTCACACAGAGAACTTGAGGCTGTATGGTATTTATTGTAAAAAATCTGCTTGGAATTCCTTCATTCTCTAGAGTATAGAACAGAGGTAGGCACATCCAGCATAGCTTTGTATAACCTCTGTATCATTTCAGAGCTTCTCAGAGATGCAGCCTCTGAACTGTCACAGGACTTATACAGTGGCAAAGGGTGATGTGGCTGCCTGGTGATGGTGCAGGAGTCAGACAGCTCTGGCATAAAGCATCCTTGGTATTGATATGTCTCAACCATTATTAATCCTGCTGGGGAGTATTTGGAGATTTTTTTTACTGACTATCGAAGGCAGATTGTGCACTTCCACAGTCTGTAACGTGTGAAAGGGTGAACTGAGAGGTGACCTAAGTGAGCAGATAAGAAGATGCCCTTGCAGCATCTACCACAGCAGAGGATGGTGGTGGAAGAGATCTTTACCAGAACTTTATAATTTTCTTCCTTGGTAAAACTAGAATTAAAGTCAGTTCAACTCTCCATGTCATGCAGCCTGCCTCTGAGAACAGGCTGGTAAAGATACCCACTCAGAAGCAAGTCATAGAAAAACCCTAATTTTGAAAAATGACTCAAAGGAAGACAATGAGTTCCTATTCAAGATGGGTTTTAAACTTTCTTTTTAAAAAACTTGCAAGCTAAAAGAAAAGTAACACCAGAGTTTTAGTTATTTTTAATTCTCATAAAAAATCAATGAATCTGTGATTGTGAAAGCATGTTGATTTTTTTCAATCACTCAAACAAAGGTTGTGACTTCACATTTTATTTATTCAGGGCATCTGCTGTGGTACATTTGCAGTGTTCAGCATTTGGCTGACAGCACCTGTTTGTTTGTGCCAGCCATACTGTCTTCTATCACAGTCACTTTCTCTCTGCTACCACTCACTCAGCAACATATTGTCAGGCTTGGCATTGATGTTCTGTGTGATTCTGGGAATTACAGGAGTCGATGGATCATCTGAATTTGCTCTTTCCTTGGAGAAAAGCAGTATTAACCCTTCTCACCCTGTCCTGGGAGAGTGTGAAGCCCTTTTATAAAGCGGATTTTTTTTCTATTTTTGAATTTTATATTGGTTTTTGAACATCCACTTGTCACCTGGTAGCTGAGCACCATTTGACATTTTCCTATTTGCCTGTCTTTGGGTTTTATTCATTTTTTTAGATTTTTAAGAGCTATTGACTAATCAGGATCTGATATACTACTACACATGTTATTTAGTTATAAGACTAATAAATCATAGTGCAGGCAATTAAAAATGAGATCATGTGCATAAATGCCTGTAAATATTCAACCTCATTTACAAAGCATAATTTTGTGGGTCTTCACTATGCTGTCTGTTCCCTGTAAAACAAATCCCTCATCAATATCTTTGTGTTTTGAGTGTTGCTGTGCAGTGTGTACTTTTTTCCCTGCCTAGTCTTCCTTTTTGGCTTTGACACTTGTTTCTGCCTCTCCTTGAGGCCTCCAGATCTTAAGCTGATAGCTCTGCTGATTACACAGAGCCTGGCTCAGCTTCTCCATTCATCCACAGCCACCGTCAGTTCTCCCACTCGCCCAAACAACCACTTCCTTCCTTCTTTATATTGTTCTCATCAAGACCTGCCTTTCCTCTGGTATAGGAAGTTCCTATATCCAGCCTCCTCTGTAATGAGCATCCTTTTATTCTCCACCAGCCTGTTTTCCTTTGTTCCCTGCCATAGTCTTCTGTCTTTCAACGACATTCTCTGCCCCTTGAGTCTCAGGTACCTCTCCCTTCCCTTTTTTTGTACTTAGTAGGTAAAGGGACAATGCAACAAATATAAACCATGAAAACCACTGGGAAAGAAAAGCAGAAAGAAGGCTGATGAAAGTATCACGAGTAAGTGAAACCAAGTTACACAAGGTTAAAAAGACCTAGATAGGGTCAACTGAAGAGCAATTACATAAATAAAGAAGTGGAGGAGTGGTGAAAGGGAAGTGCATGCAGCCACCTGAAATAAAAGAGGTACCAAAGTGAAGGAAAGAATAGACCTGAGTACAAAACCAGTGAACTCATCAGGGCAGGGAGCATCCTTTCATTCTGTCTTCACAGCTACCAAGTGAGCAAGGTCCAGGTCTATACATGTTCTTTCTAGGGCCTCCCATAACACACGTACCACATCATGAAAGCAAAATGACCATGTGCACAAACCAGTAACTGGAAGAGGGCTCTGAAGGACAGTGTGGCTCTCCCACCCCACTCTGCTCCCAGAGCAGCATAGTTCTGCTGTCTTGACAGGTCAGGTCAGGAAAAGGATGTGGCAGGACAATGGGACTTTCACCAGCTGTTATCAAGGATCTTTTTAGCCCATTAAAACAAAAGCACACTGGTGGGGAGACGCTCATAGGTTTGTGTACCTGCAGGTATTTGTGATGCAGCTGCTTGAGAAAGTCTGCAAAATCTGGGAAAAACCACATCCTATTCAGCCTTCAATTTTAGCAGGGACTTGAATCATCCAGAAAGAACTGGTGAACAATATCTGACTTTTCTTTTCTTAGTAGCTATCCCTTGTGGAGCAGATCAGAAAGGAAAACCTGTAGCTGGAATTAATGCTGGGCTTCATCCACATTTGTTTGGGGTATTAGCTGGTTCACAGTGCATTGGAATATTCATTTACTCAAGGTAAAGAAATAGGCAGCCAAAAGTGGAAAATGGAAAGGAAAAAAAGAAGGAAGGGCAGAAACTAAGAAATAGTAAAGAAAAAACACTGACTTCATGCAGTAGGACAACAGTATATCTTACTTAGCAACATTCATTGTAATTTAGTTCCATGACACAGGAACGGTAGGCTTGGGTTTTCTTCTCCTATGTATTAAATTTCTAAAGGACAATATTTAGCATAGGATTGTGTTCAACAGGAAGCCAGAGAAAGCAGTGTAGTGTAAGATACAGTTGAGTTTACTCTCTGAAGGCAGGCTCTCTTGATCAGTGATCTCCTGAGGTCTGACAATCCTTGTAGAACAAGACGCTCATCAAAGCCTGTGGAGGTGCTTTGGTGCAACAGGTACCATTTCTGGGACAGACGGCATCCATCCTGCCATCACAGACATGGATGGTAATGTATTCATAAGAGTCAGGGTGTAATAATCAGCCATCAGTCCAAACTCAAAATGAATGCTGTTATGTGTTTGTTTTTTTATTTTGTTCCACCCACCATTTCAAAGGATGGAGTATTATTTGCAACCCCACCTAAATTACAACTCTGAGTGAGGAGGAGCTGTGGACTCGGATCACAGCCTGTCTTATAATTCTCTAAGCTGCAAGTACCAACAGGTTGATATGAGTTAGCAATATTATTTCACTACTTACAGACACACACTGGCTGAAAATTCAGTCACTAGAGCTACTGACAGATGAAAATAAAAATCTAAGTGTGACCACAGATACAGAATACTTCTTAATATACATGTGACATTTAGGTATTAAAGAAACAAGTAGTGCTATGAATATTTGTTGTACCTTCCTATAACCTTTCAGTGCTCTTACAGAATTACTTTCTCTGCTGTCTTCTGGACCTCTTGGTCATCAAACCTGACCACTAAAATCCCTGGGAACTTTTTTGAAGTAGAAGGCCCCATCCTGCAAGAGTGTGGGTCCAGCAGGACCTTCCACATCTCTCAGGGCTGGAAGGGTTCATGTAAGCTTTTAACTCTACTCTTCTGATCCCAGACATAAGTTCATTCTGCTCTCAGATGGTCAGATGTGAGCCAACTCCAAACCAGTAGCACCATTACTATACCGCTGACTCTGGTTTAACAAGCTGGGCTTATTAGCTCATGCCCAAGTACCATGGAGCACATATTGGAGCAGAGTTGGCTTTCTTCCAGCCTGCTTTAGAACTAGATGTGGTGATATATGTCTGTCTGTTGGACCGTAGTCCATGTTGACAAACTGTCAGGGAAGAGAAGGATATTACACTTTGTTGAATCACTGTCTGAGCTGCTAAATGTTTTATTATGAGACCTGCTCACCCATATGTAAGTGGAGCTAATGAGACTGCCAAGAAATCACTGCTATTGAGTGTACAGCCAAAAAAGTTCATGAGCATGACCCTTAAAATAGCAAAATTGGGGAAAAAAAGAATCTTTTTAAAGTTATTTTCATAACTTTCTCTTATTATTTTTTTAATTAAAGCTTTCTGTCTAGCCAGCAAAAGCATCTGGAGTTTTTCCCAGTTTAGAGGCCCCAGTGCTCCTCTGTGGGCCTCCAAAAGAAGCTCAAAGGTCAAGAAAACCTCAGCTGATCACTCAAGAGAATGGAAAGTACTTTCTGGGAGTCGATAATCCATGTAAGTGAAATGATGCCAATAGCTGTTGACTTCTATTCTCTGGTACATTTTGGCTGCTAGTGGGACTGCCTATCACAAGATTTCCTCATCTAGCCAGAGGAAGGGACAGGCAATCCATAGGTTGCAGAATTGTCATACCTGTAGCTGATCCAGGTCAGCATTTCTGAGCATGTCTACTTTTTTCTATTAATCATTGCTTCTCAAAAGGGCCATATTTACTGAGTGGGTTTTCTTCTTGAAATATTGTATGTGTCCTCACTGTATTGATGACCCATGCCCAAGAAAATGGATAGGGATTTTCATAAGGCATTAAAGGAGTTAGATGCTCAAATCCCATCAAAATTAATGAGCTCAAGCACCTAAGTCCTATCCGTGCCTTAAAAAATTCCGGTCCTAAGACATCAGTGACACCATGTTTGCTTAGTGTGCTAGCAGGTCAGTAGAAGATCAAAATGACAGCCTGTCTCTAACAGACTGGAGCACCAGCATTAAGAAAACCCTTTAGAAATCTGAGTTCAGATCAGACAGCACAGGGAACATTAGAGTAATTCATTATTTGGTAAACTTCAGTTCAGCACCAAGGTTTTCTAAGGGTCAAAGGGCCTCCAGTTAACTTTGCACAGTTTGTGGAATTACATTCCTCTGAAAATTAGTATTTTAATCAGTTTTCAGTGCTCAATTAGAATATGCCAAATCTGTATCTGTGCACTACTACCAGACTTTTCAGTGAAGCTTTATTGCAAATCCCTTTCTTTACAGACCACTTTGCAAACAGAATGTAGCAAAGACTGTTCTGCAGGAAGGTGTGATCAGTCTTTGAAAGACCTTGTGAGACTGGTCAGCATTGTACATGCCTTGGTGAAGCTGGGATTCATAAACATATCAGGAACAGACTCTCAAACCTTGTTGTCACCCAAGACCTGTGGGATCTTCATCCCAGTGAATAAGGGAAGTCATGCAGCTGGTTCTACAGAGTGGAAGATTTTCCAGCAGTGCAGGGTGACTGCACTATCAGCTGTGGGAGCTCTTGTAACATGAAACTCTCTCCTTTGTACTTTGAGGTAAGTGATGTCAATACATCACTCAAGTGTTCAAGATTTAAACCTAGAGGAGAGTGCAAAGAAAACAGAGGCTCATGTGTGGAGAGCGTGACATCTAGAGAAACAGTGGTTCTTCAAGACATGTGCTATGACATTCTGTGTATGTCCCAGCATCACCAGGTTGCTACAGACTTCTCTTCTGCTTTCTTCAGCAGTTAATTTCTTCAGCTGCTGAAATACTGTGGAGAAGGTGAGTACACAGAACTGAAAGCAGCAGAAGGCACTCACAGTAGCAGAGAACCCAGATGGATGCTGTTGTGGTGTGCATATGCACATGCTGGAGGTGCTGTGCTGTGGAGAAGTGTAAGAGCTGGATATATGCTCAATTAAACCCACCAGCTCTTAGGGCTGCTTTATTGCAAAGACTGTATGGCTCTTGTTTTCTGAGGGCTTGAAAGTTCTGGGGCCTCCAGGAGCAATGCAGGGAAGAGTAAAATGTCAGGAAACTTCAGCCTTCAGGTAGGTGAGAAGGAGCTGTGTGGGAAGGAGAGAGTCTGCTTCTCAATACAGAGGATATGGACCTTTGTTGGTTTTTACTAATTATGCTGCATACGCTTTGTGAGCTTGTCAAGAGCACATAGACTTTCTGAGTGTGTTTTTCATTGCTCAAGATTGTGAAACTCGGAGAGGAGAGAAAGATGAGGTTACTTCAGCTCATCCCAGAGGGGAGGCTATAGAGTGAGGAGAGGACATACTAACTTCCAGATCCTCTTCTTATCTCCCTCTTAAGCTTCTGGCCCTCGATGCCTGAAATCAAATGACTTTATTGGAACATTCTATATTTGAAAGCTTGTGATAATACAAGAGCCATCTTCTAACTGATTCCTTCTTACAGAAACACCATTCAGAAGTACAGAGGGAGATGTTTACATCCACAGATATCCTTAGTTTATAACATGGTGAGTGATTGCAAAACTTAGAACTGACTTTACAAACCTGTTTAAGTTCTGAAGTGATCATAACACAGTTAACACATCCTTTACAGAAAACATGCACAAAAATAAGGAAATGAATGCTTAAACACGTAATAAATCTCTTGCTCTCCACAGAATAAATACACTGTCCTTATCAGGTATAAATCATGGCCTGTTTCTTCATAATCGTAATCATAAATCTGGCTCAGTTATTGTATACATTCTACTATCTGTGTATTTACTTTTGAAGAATACTGCTGCAAATTTCCGAAAGATAAAGTGATTCTATTTTTTTTTTTCATATATGTTTGCAAGATACTACTGCTGGGTGATAATATCAGCAATACGGTTGGAAAGGAAGGTAAATAATGGCAGTTTATCATAAAATTATATATGCAACTGAAGTTGCACCTGGGATTGGAAACAGAATATTGACATTGCTTTTAAAACTTTTTAATATATATAGAGGTTGTTGAAGAAAAAACATAACGTTCTGGGGGGTATGGTTGAAACAGTTGTGTTATGTAGAAATACACCTTTCATTACAGTTTAAAAAGGAATGATGTGTTTTTCTCAATGTGTTATATGTGTAGGATCTAGGACGTGTAATTGCTTGTTACTTTGCTTTCAGGGATGCAGTGGCTGTTGGTGCTGTCGTAGCTCTCTAGCTGTAATACTTAGAGAGCCCACCTTACTGAAATACAAGCTCCATGCCCTGAGGAGAAGTGAGGCTGTTGGTCTGTGTAGAATTCACAAAGGGTTTTGACTGTGTGAACCAAAGCCATTTGTTGATACTCCTGTAAATTTGATGAACTACCACGTCTTCTCATGGAGAGTGTTTTCATTCAATGATATATTTAGAAATGTTTTGTGGTAGAAACAGAATTAACTGAACTGGTGTACTGGCCCTGGTGTTACTGAGAATGATGTTTCCTAATCTACTGATGAGCATTAAAGATGCTGACAGTGCTGTTTATATGTGGTGTTGTTAAAATAGAGGAGCCCTTATCGTGAAGGGCTCCTCTATCGTGAAAGAGAAAGATAACAAAGGAAACCATGGATGACTTGTTATATGTAAGCAGTTGTTTTTAGTTAGCTCCTGCTCATAATGATAATCATTTGCACATTAATTGCTTCAAATGTCTTACAATGCATTTGGATTTATGTTCACTCTGGAAAAAAGTCAGAAGTTATGTTTCAACCAGGACCATCTGTTTAACTGCGGATGTTTAAAGTATATATGGGTGCAAAAGCAGTTGAAGAAACTCACTGAAGTAAGATCTGTCAAGGGGTATTAAATGTAAAGATACTACATCTGCCTGTATAGCATGCCTCCAGCTCCATGTAAGCTGGGATGTAAGTATGTAAGGCCACACCACTATATGTTCAGATTCCTCTTAAATTCTACCCCAAGGTCATGCTATTGGCCATATACAGAGGCTGGGTGCTGAGCTCGGGTGCTTTTTGATCAGATCCTGTATAATGCTATAATGCTCTTGGGACCAGAAATCCACACTTGTGATTTGAGGTGCATCTCAATGTTACTACTGGTCCTGAGATGTCTTTTTTTTTTTTCTTCAGTGTGCTTTTTTGAGATGGCATAATGATGGACTTGATGATTTTAAATGTCTTTTCTGACCTAAACTCTTCTATAATGCTGATAGTATTAGAAAAAAATTACGGGCAGGGAAGCAAAGCATTTGGTAAGTTACAGTGCCATCTATAGAAAGAACAGAGCAACAGCCTGCAAAGTGAGGTCTCATTGCCTTCAGAAACCTTATTTTGTATCTTCAACAACCAGGTGACTGTTGTAACCATCAGCTGGAACTAAACATTAAATCCAACAGAAAACTCTGAGCATCATGATGAATCTTTAGGCACTATTGAAATCCTTGGAAAACTTGTTCAACTTCCCCCCTAGTTCCCTCAGACTATATTTTTTTTGCCAGTGTTGTCCCAGTCTTGCATTTGTATTTTTCTAGTGGGCCTCTATTCCCAGTAACACAGAGCTGCTCAGAGTTCTTGATTAAGGGCCTGGGTACTCTTAAACTTGGCCTTCCGGCCTTCCCCTTGCCAAGGGGGTATGCTAGTAAAGGTGCTTAGGTGAGGCTTTGCACAAGACAGAATTGAGCAACATCTTGTAATTGTCAGTGTGCATGTCCAGTTATCACTCAGTGATAATTGATCAGGAAGCCAGGTGTCTGTCTACCTTCAGCTCCCTATTGTACCTGCAGCTGGTGCTTCTGTATTTTAGGAGCTGGTGACCACCAGCAGGCTGTTTCAGTGCACAGTGTGTTGTACAGCTCTCTGAATTACAGTTTGTGTAAATAAACTGGATACACATTAAGCCAAGGAGAGGTGTTGGCTTCACGATGAGGAGTTAGAAACTGATGTGGAAGAATCAGATTCAAGTCCCTATTCCAGTGACTATTTTGTGGCTTACAAAGTAGAGGACCACTGCCGGAAGAAAGGAAGAGAACCATTCACCTGAAATGTCAAATAGCGTAGTAGTTAAACAGTTAAACATAGAGGACTTCAGTATATGCTTTGGCAGCTAGAGCAGGAAAAAAGCTTCACCAGAGAAGGGACATAACCCAGGGCTGTCTGTCATGTCTCTTCTTTTTCTCTCATTCAAAAGGGCACCTAATATTAGGAGAATATTCATGGTAAAAGTATTAAGAAAGACATAAATGCCTCCCTCTTGCCATCACAAAGTGTTTCATTACTTTTGAAGTAAACCTGTGCCTGAATTCAGTATTTCCCACCAACTAGTTTAAGTAATGCCCCACTCAGCTTGTTGGTATTTGTGTCCCTCAGACATAAACCCCTCATTCCTCTTATTGGTTTTGTAGGGGATCATGCTGCCTAACTGAAGGCTGAGGTTCCCCTGAGTGACAGTGTGGAAGTGGGACTTCACCCCATGTAGTTTGCTTGAGAAAGCTGGTAGCAGAGCAGAGCATTTAACATAAAGCTTCAGTGGCCTAGCCTGACCACCCTGCTTTTTTCTATCAGTTGGCCACAGTGCTGTGCTTATCACTAAACATCCTCATTGGGTTGGGCAATAGTGGCTTTGGTTTGGAAACTCTCTCTCTGCCTCTTACAAGTCTGTAGGTTTTGATTAGTTGAGTAGGTCAGATCTAGGATGGATGGGACTTACCTAAGACTAAGTAAGAAAGACCGAGGGTCTAATGTGGTACCATGTACCATCAATGAGCATCTTGCAAGCAACTTTAGCTTGCTTAGGAGTTGGTTTTATAACCCTAAAGGAAACAGATGAACTGTTCTTAAGCTAAATGAAATGAATTATTAACTCCAGTTACTTTTATACTGTCTTCTTGCCTGAACTTGCTTTATTCAGACTCTGATTCTGGGAGTCATAAGATCAAGAAAAAACACAGCTTCACTGTGCAACTGAATTTCTTGTGCCCACCTACACCAATTTGCTTCCATTTTCAACACTGGTAAAAACCTACTTGCAAAACAACTCTAAGAGTAAGGAAAAAAACAGAAACAAAAGTTTCAGAAAGTCTCAGACATTTTTAAAAGAAACGATTTAAACTCTTTCAGTACTGAAAACTAATTTTTACATTTATTTGGTATTCACAGAAAATACTGTGTGATGTTTTCAAAAGCCTTAGACATAAGTTTGGGGAAAATATTTTGAATAAGCAAGGAGAATTAAAATTTGTCTTCCAGCAGGACAGGCTGCTGGAGGCTTATGATCTTAGATCAAGAGAGGTAACAAGGCTGTTGTTAAATCACAGAAGTCTGACTAACTGAGACAGGAGTCTAGATGCTGCCATTCCAGAAATACAGACCTGTCAACACTGACACCTTCCTTTGCCTGTCATCTAAGTGAATAACTTCCTTTTTCTAAATGTCTACCAGCCTACAGAAAGTAGCAGAGAGCATGATGATACTCCAGAAGAATAAGGGCATGACAATGAGTGTCATTAGTTGTCACTGAGATGAGAGCTTCATGGTGTCTCTGGGGCAGAAGTATTCTTTGCACAATCAAGGGAAGCTGTGATCCTTCAAGATATGGTGGGAGCGGAAAGAATATCTTAGGACAAAGACCATTCTTGAAAGCAATCCCCACATCCTTGGTCTCAATGATCTTAAGGGTCTTTTCCAACTGAAATGATTCTATGAATCTCTAATGATTGTATGCCAGTTAAACTCCAGCACAGCTCACACTGTGTGGCTTCCGTGAGGGAATGCAGACGTGGGTTGCTCTGTCTCATCTTGAAGGTTTCCCAGACTAGCACACTTGTAGATGTACTAAAACAAGCACATCTGGGCCACAAGACATCAGTGAAACTCATTAGCAATTCAAGTACACAATCTGTATGTTAGAATACGGTACATTTCTATATGAAAAGACCAATTCCAGACTGAACATTTTTCATATTAACTATGGTTTTAAATGAACCATGAAATGAGACGCCTGTCCAAATACCATAAGCATGCATTGGCTGTAGTTTGGAAAGTATTTTCCAATAGCCCATTCCAGCAATTTCTGGTGTCCTTTCCTTTTTCAATGCAGAAGGTCAACTGTAATTCATTACAAGAAATGACATGAGTTTCAGATCATTTTCCTACATTATGGGTGATTTCTTTCTTTTCACAACTTACAAAATATATTCACATGTATTTGCAGATGTTTCCTCCGGCTAATTCTCTTACATATGCTGGACAGATTTTTTTAAGGGTACCACTGTGCACCTTTTTGCTTTATTATGGAGTTCACTGCTTGCGCTTTATATGCAAATAAAGAATGCACAAGCATTTATTTTGCCCCAGATAAGAATGAACATAAATAAACAAACAAGCAGGTGTTGTTGAAAGCCCTTTCTAGTTCTTGCTTCTGTGTTTCCCTCCTGAAACAGAAGTCATTCTGAAAGCTTCACTGAAAGCTTGCTTTGAAAATGAGTATTTTTGCAGACTGCTGACTGTGGTACTGCATTTACTAAAGAGATGCAGTCTCACAATGGTTTGCTTCTGTATTATCTAGGTCATGGGCCAGAATTCTCCTGGGTGCTAACATTTTCAATTAAGCTGAATATGTTGGTGCACAGTGGAGCTATTTTCCTTTTTAAAGCTGGTCCTAAATGAGAATGCTGAGTGTCATGCCTGGTTTAACTGTTTTTGGTTCCATGTAGAGTCAAGAGGTGAAGCACTGAGAGGCTGGCCACTCACTCTGCTGTGGGCAAGCGTTAACCTGGTGTTGAAGTTCCCCACCCCATATGTGCACACTATTGATTTTATTAAGTGACTTTGCCAGTGTTGTAGGGGGATACCTGGAGGAGCTGCTTGCAATCATCCGTAAAGAAGAAAGAGTAACCAACAAAATATAATCAAGGCCGGTCTCTCTGCACCAAATTTAGGTACTAAGAGCCTAATTTAAATCCTAGAAACGTAAAACCTAGATTTCAAAGCCTAGCCTATTCCAGTAGTCAGTGTATTATAAAATTTTCCCTAAATTTCAGTGAAGTAACTGATCTTCTTTTTCTTCCTTGTGGTAGTTAGGGTCCGGCGTTCGGAAGTTTTCCGCGTTGTACGGGAAGGTAGGGACAGCTTGATAGCCAATAGC
>JANHFX010009091.1:0-16269 GCA_027560015.1 Chloroceryle amazona
CCCCCTGCAGTGCTGGGTCCAGCTCTGGAGTGCTCAGCACAGGAGACACAGGGACCTCTTGGAGCAGGGCCAGAGGAACCCCAGCAATGCTGGGAGGGCTGGAACCTCTCTGCTATGAGGCCGGGCTGAGAGAGTTGGGGATTCTCAGCCTGGAGAAGAGAAGGGTCCAGGGAGACCTTTTTGTGGCCTTTCAGGACTTCAAGGGGCCTGTCAGAAAGATGGGGACAGACTTATTATCAGCACCTGTTGTGACAGGTTGAGAGGTGATGGTTTGAAACTAAAAGAAGGGAGATTTAGACTAGATAGAAGGAAGACATTATTTATGTTCCATCAAGTGCCATGTATATCAATGAAGGTTCACATTTCTCTAGGTGTTTTGCCTGTTTTTCCTTCATCTTAAAAATGCTTCAGGAAAGTCACTCTAAGAAGAGATTGGTTTTGAGGAGATTACAAATACTGTTTAATACCCAGCTCACAACATCCAGGAAACCTGCCTGTGCAATTGTCAGTAAATTTGAAATGGGTATTAAGTCCAATTTTTGTGACTTTCTCCTACTGGAAGTCATTGTTCTTTAGCATAACTGCTCTCAAAATGTATTATTTTTGTGAGAATTAATTTCTTGTTCCCAGTATTACTCACTATGGACCCCTTTTTCTCAAAGAAAACCAATAAATCCTCTTTCCAAAGGCTTCGAAACAGTGTGTGTGGATAAATGACCTTTCTGTCACTCAGTTTGTTTCTGGGATCAGTTATAGCCCAGGGAAACAGAACAGCTTCAGAAAGCAAAAGAACCTCACTGTAGTCTCTTCCAGGTAAGGCTTCGAAGCAAAGAAGGTGACTTCAAACAGATCTGAACTTTCTGGACCCTGGAGCAAGGTGAAAGGCACCAGCCTGCAGGCAGGATTGAGACTCCATTCTGGCCTTCCTTGGTCAGAAAGCTGCAGATGCCCTCCAGCTTCCAGGTGGTTTGGCTATAACACTATATAGCGACATGGGACCATTTACATCAACCCTTCCCCATCTTAAACTTTTTCTGTGCCCTATTTAGATCCTTCTGTGCCCTATTTCTGTACTTCCACAATAGTTTGCAAAGGTGGAGAGGAAGAGACAGAGACATTCAACTCATGTAAGATGCATGGTTGCATTTGCTAACAGGAATGATGATTGCCCCACTTATTTCCTCTGGAGAGGTGCAAAGTGCCACATACTTATTTAATCTTATTTTTAACTTTGAGTGGGTACCTACATCGCTTTTCCTTCAATAGGAACTGAAGAAAAGTTTAAGCATTCTTTCTGAATGAGGAGTCAGACCCCAGCTCTGGGGACCCAGCTTAATTTGAAATACTTGTGAGCGCTGACAAATAAAGAATGAGATTTATCATTTTCTCTTTTGATTCTTCTGCTTGTACCTCTGATGTCACTCACTGGCTATGATACATGGATATGTCCTCATTTGTTTAAGATCTCAAACATGGACAGTTTCCAAAGGCTGTTCTTTGATGTTTCTGTTTCTGCTTTCATTTGTTGGAGTGCATGAGGAGTGTCTATAATTTAGGCAGAATATCTGGTACAAACCCAGATTTAGCGTACCTTAAGCTCATTCAGTTTTCATCACTTCAGCCTCTTTGGGGAGGAAAGTCACTGCGTGTATTCACAACTCCACCCTGAATTGAGACACACTGAGAATCTTGGATGCCCCTGTATGGCCTCAGTTTACTTTCTCCCTTGTAGGTTACACTCTCCTTTGGGCAGACACCACCAGTTGTGCAACTCCTGAGACATTTCAGGGTAGGACAACCATGTAGGCACTTAACTTCAGTTGTCTACAATACAGGTGTCTTCATCTGAGCCAGCTGACAAGAGTTCTCAGTATGAGCAATGGAGATACAGTCAGTAGAGCAATTCACAGTGTGCTGATCTTGGTTGATCCAAGAGTAGCCATCTGTTTCAGGATAAGATGAATCATGCCCTGAAATCCATCATCTCCACTCATTTGCTCTGTTTTGGCTGCAAGGAGTGACTTGCCGCTTGCATGTAAGTTCTATGTGTGATGGGCATCCTGCTGAGCTGAATAAATTGTCAACTTTAAAGACTTGCTCTGCAGCCTGGTGTCTGGCCAGGGAGGGGCTACACACAACAGGGTCTGTGTGTAACTTGACAACAAACTTGTGTTTCTTAGATAACCTCCTGAAATGAGTTATGTGGGTCTGATGCTGCCTATTCAGGTGTCGCTGGAGAAAGTCCCAGGTGAAGTACCAGTATATATTAGGTCTTTTTCTTCTATGGGAAGTGATAAGTGCGTATCTCTCTGCTTGAGTAAAAGAGACAGTGTCAACCTGCTGAAGACTGCAATTTGGGGAATTAAATGGCAGAGCAAGCAGAATTCACCATACATGCAGAAGTATCTTCAGCTAAAAAGAGGTTATCTTCTCCATGTTAAGGGGCCAAACAGGACATGGACAAACTAGGCTTCTTTCATCCTAGCAGGAAACCTGCTGACTGCAGATAGGTTGACTAGAGCCAAACCTAATGCAGGATTTGACTTCTGGCTTCTGCCACAGGTCTAGGGGGTTTCCTTTCCCATCTACTGTGCTTTCGTGCACTCAGAGTTTCACCCTCTGAGCTCAGTGCTGGGAAGAAACAGGGATCAGAAAAAAACTTCTCATGACTTCATCTCAGGACATTATAGAAACCATTTATTGTTTCATATATGTGAGAGACGTGGATGTTGTCTTTCAAGAAATCCTTACCTGATTCATCTACATAACCTGTGCAAAGGAAAACAAAAGTGGCTTTTCAGACTCCTTAAGGCTTTGTGGTGGTTCATGTACCTCCTGTTCTTTCAGTTTGAGCATGATGGGGCCCACTTCAAGAAGGAATATTATTATTACTTTTTCTATAGATATCAATCTGCTTTGAATTACCTAGATGGAGAGAAGATAGAGGCAATTCTTTGTCACCAGGGAGGATTACAGGAATCCCGGGAGCTCTAGGAGAGGACATCAGCAACTTCTTGTCTGGACTATTCATGACCTCTTTTTTTCATACATAACCCCTCTGAACAGATTGACCCTTGGGTCTTGAGCCAGAAGGCAGAAGATGCAAGGGATGGCTCTGGTGGCAACAAACCCAACCAGCAGCTAAAGAGGTCCCACCAAATATCTCTCAGGGACTAATCATGGTTATATGAGGCCTCTGTTGACACACTGACTGAATGCTGGAGGTAATGAGAATGTTGTGGGGCGTATGCCTCATTTTTGTGAACTGTATAAGCAGAGGGAGATGAATGTTCCCAGGAACTGAAGGATATTTACTTACTTTTCAGTAGATTCAGGGAGTGTCCCCCAGCCAGGGGATGTGGAAAGCCATGAGACATAGGGGTTAGCCCAGATTGGCCATATCATGGGGACCTCATAAACCAGCTTCTGACAATTGTGGCCCATATCATGTTTTATACCCAGGGCAGCACAACAGTTGGATGAAGCAGGAGGCTCCGTCCTGTATGACAGTAATTTATGCCTTGACATATGGGGAAATCTGTGTAATTTATGATTCATCTAGTGCAGATGTGACCTGCTCAAGGAGGACCTAACTTTTTTGAAACTGAATTGTCTGAATGATTTTGTAGACTATTAACTTGCTCTCAACACATTACATTCAATGCCTATACCATAAAGACCTCTTTTGTTTTCCTTTTGCTTTATTTTAAGTTGTGCTAAAATAAGCAGAAAAATCAAATAAATTCAACAGCAGTATCAAGGAATAATCCTGAGCTGCAACAGCTGCTTCAGTGCTGTAACATAAACTTCCCTCCTGTGAATGGTGCTACGGTCTCAAACTCTCCAAATCACTCAGGTTTCACAGTACTACAAAGAGATAAACACTGAAAATACATTAATACTTAGTTAGCAAATGGGTAGTTGATACATAAAATACAGCAGCATCTTGCAGCTCATGGATTTCACAATGCTCTGTATTTACAACACAGAACAGAAAGATACTCCCATTTTAAAGACATGAGCACAAACTTACTCCCAGATGGGTGCAAAGCAAAGAAATGACAGAACAATACTGGCAAAATGGGTCAATATCCACTGATGTTTTTTATAGACACCTCACTGGCATATCTCTCTACCTTCAAGCCCTCTATTTCTCACATTTATCTCAAGTCCTGGCTAGTAACAGAAGTTGTATCCCTTCCCGATATATTGAGAAAAGCTCCTCCCAATCTTTCCCTTTCACCACTTGATACAACTCGGCAAACACATTCCAGTCTGTGAGACCTTGTCAAGAGCAGCAGAGAGAGTCACTGAATGTGTTACATTTGTGATTTCTTTTTTCTCTTATATGCGTTATCTCTTCCCCTTCTAACATTTGACAGAAACCAGGGTGAAGAAGATGACAGAAAAACATGACAATGTTCAGACCATTTTGGTGCTGGGAGGATATGAAATTTTATGATGTTGGAATGATAGTGCAAAGATTGGCCTCCCTTCCTCTCTTCTACCTTCATCTCTGTGCCAAGAAATGAATTACAAATAGCTTCCTCATCCACAAACCAATGACTATTGTTTACCAGTTAAGTCCTTTTCTCGGAGAATTATCAGCTGCATAGTTCAAAACTGATTATTCACAAACTATCAGGATATTTAATCTTATTTTCCAAAGGTGTATGAATAAATTACCACAAAATGAGATGGAACAGGCAGCAGACGGGTACCCGTGAGTGGGAGGTGAATGCCACATGCACAGTCTCATGCTGTACTCTAATGTTAGTGCCCTAGGCTCACACAGCTCATCTCTCAGTCTCCAAACACTGAGGTTTGTTATTATTATTATTATTTTATTTCCTGGTAATGTTTTGTAAATCACAGTAGCAACATGATAACATCAAGCTCAGCCCATTCAACAGTATGTAAATATTTTCCTACGAGAAATGAGATAGAAAATTCATGACCACAGATTTCAAAAGGTCACTTAGGCATCAGTGTGTAAACACCAGCAATCTGCATCCCAGCTGCCTTCAGCAATAATTCCTGTTTAGGTGCTCACCAGGCATGAAGACGATGGTAAGTGAGGTGTGCAAATGTGGAGGATAAAGAGATGGAGGGCAGACTGCGATGGAGAACATGAGAGACCAAGATGTCAAATAACAGACGTGGGAAAGAGCTGAGCTGCAACAAGGGTGGTTGTTCTGAGAGATTTCGGTGTTCTGAAGTTATGCTAAAGGCACTTCCCAAAATGCTTATCTACATATATCACACTTGTTTTTCTCCAGGGCATTCTCCATCTTTATTCTATTTTCTGCCTGCTTTCTTACCACAACAGATAGGCATTCTGCTCTGGGGAATAGGTGCAGAAAAGGGACTATAAACCTTCAAGGAATTCTATTCATACACAGTCCTCCCAGTAGGGATCTGCCTTGATTCATAAAGAGGCAACGGAGTTACAGCCAGGTTCAAGGTACTTTTCTTCAGTTCAAGGGGTGGTTCCATCACCTCTGTAGCTCTCCCTTCACATCATTCAGTGTCCAGATTAGAAGGCTGTCATGCACAAGAAGTGCCTTGTGGGGTGATCTTCCTGCAATGGTCCATATTAATATTATGTGGGATTTCTCCTACAACTTGCCTGCCACGGGCTTTTGCAAACACTACTTAATGATGTCTTGTATCAAGGTCAGTTACAAGAGTGTGGGTTTATACCCGTCATGCTTATTTGCGCTCACTAGAAACATAGAAACATAGAAATGTCTGGGTTGGAAGGGACCTCTAAAGGTCATCCAGTCCAACCCCTGCTTAGAGCAGGGACATCCTCAACTAGAGCAGGGTGCTCAGAGCTCTGTCAAGCCCCACCCAGACACTGTCTGGCTTTGTCCTTCTCCACTCCTCAGCCCATGAGTCTCCCGATTTACCTTTTACCTCCATTTAGGTTTGATTACCCACACCCTTCCAACTTTAGTCCTTCCCTTGAATGTACATGGAATATAGATCTTTTTCCATTGTCAGTACTGAAGTAACTCTGAATACGTTGTCACCTTGCTCTCTAGAACTCATCATAACAAGTACTTATCTCTATCATGTTATAGAAAGTTGCTTGCTACATGTACCCTGTAGAAGGATGTATAATTGTTACAATGTTTATTTAGGGCTTAGCTTGTGTCTGTCAAACCAAAACACATCGTTAGTGCATAGAGTCTATGCATTGCCTAGAGTTAAGAGCAAGACTGGCTTCCTGGGAAGGGAAATTCCAACAGAAGAGACTGCTCAAATTTAGATCCTGGCTCTGAAGTTATGCAAAATAGTTCATTCAAAATGTGTTCAAGCAATAAAAAATGATCAGGGGGCTGGAGCACCTCTTCTATGAGGGGATGCTGAGAGACTTGAGGTTGCTCAGCTGGAGAAGAGAATGCTTTGGGGAGACCTTATTGTGACATATCAACACTTAAATGCTTATATGAAAGATGAAAATGGACTTTTTAGCAGGGTCTGTTGCACCAGGTCAAGGGTTGATGGTTTTAAACTAAAAGAAAGGAGATGCAGACTATATAGAAGGAAGGAATTACTTAGAATGAGGGTGGTGAAACAATGGCACAAGTTTCTCAAAGAGGTGGTAGAAGCCTCATCCCTGGAACCATTCCAGGTCATGTTGGCTGGAAATCTAAGTAATTTGTTCTAGTTGCAGATGTCTCTGTTCACTGGAGGGGAGTTGGACTAAACGACCTTTAAAGGTCCCTTGACTTGAATGAGTTTTGCACCAATGTCTGTGTAACATCCCTCCTCAGAAAGAGAAGGGAAAAAACAACTGAGAGAATTGTAATGGCAGCACATGAGAGAAAAATTCAGTGAGAAAATCAAGAACCATCCAAGTGTAATATGCAGGAGGAGGTCTTACAAGGTCATGATGTGCTCTCTATGACTGACCACCTGCAGCAGCCATCACATGTGAAGTAACACACGCACAAAATGATTAAAAAATAATTAAAAAAACTCCAACAAAATAAAACAAAGCAAAAAAACCCCAAAACACCAAACAACAACCACAAACAACAACAAAGCAAAACAACAAAGAAACTAAAAAATCTCACAAAACCAACATGCACACACAAACAGAAAAGGCAGCCAGCAAAAAAACCAAATGCCTGACGCAGCTTTTGTCTACGTGATGGCCACAGCATGAAAGACGGAGAATTGCTCAGCTAACCCTCATGTGCCCT
Organism: Chloroceryle amazona; assembly: GCA_027560015.1. Classification (NCBI taxonomy): domain Eukaryota; kingdom Metazoa; phylum Chordata; class Aves; order Coraciiformes; family Cerylidae; genus Chloroceryle; species Chloroceryle amazona. Next base: position 7,215 of record JANHFX010009091.1, read on the forward strand.
GGGTAATGGGAAAGAAAGGAAAGGAAGAGCCTACCAAGAGAGATGACTGTCTGCAGACAGCTGGCTGGTATCAAGCAAGAACATTGAAGTTCTACCACTTTTGTAACTTGGCCTTTCTTAATTGTTGTAAAATGCACTTTTTCTTCAGATAGATGCAGTAAACTGTCATCAGAAACTAACACTATGGAAAATGTCTCTATTCCTTGGAGTAAGGGTCACAACAATTTCCAAGATGACATAGTGTCCATCTGTAAGTTTTTTTCAGAAACGGAAGAAACCCATCCTAGAAAGAAATTATATGCAGCCACAACAGTTCCTGAAATAACTTAGTGGTTGCAGGGATATGTCACCATGGATACATACTACAGGTGTTAGCATTCCTTCAAAGAGATGTCTCAGGTTCTTGTTTCTTCAAGGGGTTTGTCCGTGTGATATACTCTGTATTGGCTTTTGTAGTATGATGAAGCCAAACTCAAGGAATGCCTCTCTGTTCCCATTCTCCTACTCACCAGAGACACACTGTCTACCTGTGGGGAACATACTACTGCCTTCAGCAAGCCTGACCTCAATGTAAGATGCACCATTCACCTACTGCCTCTCATCTTGTTTTCATCTGGAGGTGGGTTATGGGAGCAAGGCTTCCAAAGGCAGAGAGCTCAACAGTCCCATATACTAAATAAGGATCTTTGTGGTGACCCGGGAAGACCCTATATTGCCAAATGAAGACCAAGTACCTGGAGTCTGACTTGTATTGTTGACAAAGAGGAAGCTCAGAGAGAGAGGTGAATTTTCATTTGAAACTCTGAGAATCATTTGATGTTGATCTAACTTCCCTGATGTTAAAATGAGATCGTCACTTTGAATTTCAATGTCAGATGCCCATCTTGGCTGGTTGCCTCCTACTGACATTCTCTGAAATGAAATCCCTCTTTGCTTCAGTTCAAATATAGGCAGGAAAATATTTTCCAGCTGCCGCTGATCAGGAAAGCTAGGAAACATTTAGGAACTAAAGATTCCTCCACTTTTTATTCCATGGGAAATTTAAACCTGCTTATGATACAGTCTGATGATATTGCAAACCTGCTTAAGAGCATTAGACAGTATGCCAGCATTTATCCACTCAGCAATGACTCTTAATTCCCATTACATTCAAATCCCCATCTTTCGCTGCAGCTTGATTACAACAGTGATTAATTTTAAAGTCAACATATTTACCCAAAATACAACATCATTAAAAAGACTAAACATAAAACTGCATATTTACAAATATCTTAACTTGATGTGATTAAAACAAACAGCCTCCTCTATCCTTGTCTGGATATAGGCAGATGAGCCCAGCTTCTGATTCACCTTTCTATTTTCCTGCCATTAGATGGCACTAGCATTTCCTCCATTTTTCACTGTAATGTTAGATTTCCATACAATACATCCTGCCCTCGCTTGGATTTTCAAAGGGCTGAACTGCTCATTTCCAAGGGGATGTTTTATCCTTGGAACATATATAATATCAATCCAGTTTTGCTTTCAGCTAGTAAATTTCTGCATACTTCATAAAGCCTCAATGCCATGAGACTGACTTTTTCCCATTGTGAAAAGAAAATGAATTTAAAGTTTTCATTTCCATACCGATGGGACAGCTCACCACGAAAAACCCTGTAGGGTCTCAGCATAGGGTGCCTTAAAACTTCTATGGCTTTTATTCCATATTCAGTATGAAAATAGAAAGAAATCTCTCCTTTTCAATTATATTTTTATTTGAAGAATGATCAGGGAGTTGCATGAAAAGCAGAGATATTAAAAAGTGTGAATAAGATTCTCAGTTTATTTTACTCTCCCCATAAACTTGGGCGCTGGTGAAGATTCCCTTTTCCTAACATGTATGCCAGTTCTGCTTTGCTAATTAAACCCATACTTGAGGAATAGGTATTTTAACATTGTAGTAGGTGCTCTTGGTTTTGGCCAGTGTACACTTCTCTTGAATTACAGTAAAAATCAGCTGATGAATGTCATCACAAACAATTTTTTGTTTCATTTTCTGTGCTAGGAAAGAATGTGGTTGTGAATGGCTCCTCCAGTGTGAGAGGGGATTCAGTGGGAAATTAAGTGAATCCATCAACTGGGACAGATCATGGAGTCTAATTAAAAAACAAGCAAATCTTCTTATGAACATGCATTGGTCATGCTTCCTCCAGTCCCACCCAGTCTACATGGATTTGGGAAACAGACATAAGTTAAATCAATGACAGGTCGGTGATGGGAAAGTCCCCCGCCTCATGCTCTGAGATAACATCAGATCATGACTAAGACTAATGAGTTATGGCATGAACCCAAAGGACCAAGTCAGTCCCGGACCTCATGATATTTATTCTCATCAGATTTCTGTATTACTGATGATCTGTTCAAATATGGCAGGTAATTGTTAGCTGGCCCAGGGCAGCAGTATTTTGCATTTAAAATTTTATCCCTTCAACCATTGTGGAGTCCCCATTTGCTAACACAGAACTAATTAACATGCCAGTTAAGGCACCTGGTCTTTGACATGGGAACAAGCAGAAGGGGCAGAAATTAAAACACTGCAATTAATTACGTTTGCCTCTTGCAGCAAGACACTGGTGTCCTGAGATTTTCTGTCTATCTTCGTTCCCTTTGTTCATCTCCTTTCCTGGTAATAATGCAACACCTGTAGAAATTAATTTGGTGGAAATTGATTAGAGGTGGACATTGTTTGCCCATTAAAGTAATCGTCTATGATGTCTGGTGATGGGAAAGATGTGCACATACAGATGCAGAAAGGTGTATGTGAATCTTCTTCTTTCAAGCTGGTAGTGTTATGGCATGAGTCAAGGCAGTGAACTTAGCCAGAAGGCATAGAAAAGAAGAGAAATAAAATGAAGGTTACATGGAAGGAAAGTAAGTTCAGCAGCAGCATCCAGCAAGAGAGAAAATTCAACAAGGTTAAAGGTTTATGAGCCAACTCAGTAAAAACCACTCCTATGGAGTTGTAGGTTTGGGTTTAATCCTAAGAAACCTTGATGTTTCTTGTAGTTACTGGGACTTTGGCCTTCATTCCTTCTCCAGTTTGTACAGGTAAGACAGTACTGTCCATGAAATGGGGCAAACACATCTATTTGATATTAATCCTGTTATAACCTGAGTGGGAACAGATTTTTCTTTATTTGTCCTTCTGATTTTATACCACTAGATCAGCGTGAGGGGAAACCCTCTGGCCAGATGATTTCCCTGTGCTTTGAGTGTAACATCCCTAGTACACCCTTAGCAGTGGGAGGAAAGCTCTGTTCTCCATTCTGCTTTCCCTTCATGTTTGAAGACATGAAAAATGAAGTAGAAGATGAAGGATTACAGCTGAAACCAGGGATTACCCTTTGACATCACACCCATGTGCTGTTGCAAATGGTTTTAGCCTGATAGACAGGTACTACCAGAGGATGTTAGAGATAACTACTTAAGCCATATACAAGAAAACAGGCAAGTCAAAAGCTGATTTAGAGAAGCACAGAGAGCAAAAACCATGAAAAACCTAAGGGCTGAAATTACAGATGGGGAGTAAGCAGACCGTGTTCTGATAGCTTAGATCCCCATTGTCTAATAACACTTAGGCAATTTTTGCATTATTAGTGGAGTCTGAGATCTCAAATGAAAAAGAAAGCAGAACAGAAAGCAGAAAGAAGAAGTTGGGAATGCTGCAGCTCCATGAGGAATTTTAAAAAATTGGTTCATCTCTCTCCTAACATCATTATAGCTCTCTATTCCTTTAATATCAATTCTTTTCATCATCCAGACAAACTAATCCGAGGTAGTTTTAACATTTTTTTCAGAGTACCATCTGTTTGCATAATAATTTCCCCCAAGTCCTTATAAGGACTGTAATAATCCCTGCATGTTAACTTTTATTATTTGATTTCCATCTTCCTCATCTCTGAAGCAATGGCATGGGGGAATATGTGTGTTAACAAATAGCAGCTCCCAGCAATTGCTACTGAAAATAATAATCAAAAAAGGGTAAGTTTCAACTGCCTCATCAGGGGAACAATATTCACATAGGTGTGTTTCTATCAGCCTTGGTCAGAGTCACAAGGACATAAGGGCAGAGGAACTGGCTCAGGCCAAACATGGGCAACCTGTCTCCAACATCAGTCCAATCCAGGTGTCTGGGAAAGGGTAAGAACAGAGCAAGCAGACATAATACATACTCAATTTTCTTCAAACCTCCAACCATTTTATTTCCTGAGCCTGTTGTACTATGTCTTTTTATTAATCTACAACAGGAATATTTTCTGATTGTTCATGCAGCCCCAAAGGATGGCTTGAACCCCACTGCCATCTTACAAACAAAAAAATCCTTTGAAGAACCTCTTCAGATCTACAGCTGTCCTGGTTTTGGCAGGGATGGTTAATTTTATTTATAGTAGCTTGCATTGTGCTATGTTTTGGATTTATGTTGAAAACAGTGTTGATAACTTACTGATGTTTTAGTGACTTCTGAAAAGCAAGCACAAGTTTTGTGAGGAGTGTCTGAGGGAACTGGGGGTATTTAGTCTGAAGCGGATGCTCAGGGGAGACCTTCTCACTCTCTACAACTACCTGGAAGGAGGTTGGAGTGAGGTGGGGGTCAGTCTCTTCTCCCAAGTAACAATTGTTAAAAGAGGAAGTGTCCTCAAGGTGTGCCATGAGAGGTTCAGATTGGACATGAGGAAAAATTTCTTCCCCAAAAGAGTTGTCAGTCCCTTTTGTTGACTGTCCAGGGAAGTGGTTGAATCGCCATCCCTGGACAAGTTTAAAAGTCATATATAGAGGTGACACTGAAGGACATGATTTATCAGTGGACTTGGTAGAGTTAGGTCAATGGTTGGACTCAATGATCTTAAATGTCTTTTCCAAACTAGATGATTCTATGATTCCTGTATTATTACATCATTTGACTGTCATATGTGAAAGAAAGAACATGTGTCCTGTGTGCTACCTCTTTGGACATCAAACTCCCTGTAATATGAGTGTTTCCACATTGCAGTACCTTTGACGTTCACTTTCTAATATTGGATAAAAGATTGTAAGAAGACTTTGCCTTTCAGACTCTTTCTACTGTATATTATAAATTTGCCTGCTCTGCAAAAGAGCAGAACAAGGACTTTGTTCTTTTATTCTCACTGCAAGACAATGTCAATAGATAAGCATGTGTTAAAACTTCAAGATCATATTATTTAGACTTAATTGAATTAAAATTTTTTGTGCTTTTGTTGGCAGTTTTCTATTAAGGTCATTGAGTCTAACTCAAAAAGAAATAGCTGCACAAAGTCTTGCTACTTAATATATAGGAGTGCTTCAATTGCCACAGTCCAAGGTGAGTTAAAGGAAATAGCTGCTCATGTAGATAGGAGGACGTATCAGCAAACAACCAATCATCTCAGCCAAGTCATTGCTACCAACCCCAAACAAATATTCTTCTGTTAGTCAATTGTTTTATTTATATCTTCTCGTTACAGGTGTTCTTGACAGCTGCAGAGAAGGGTGGACCTACATCGAATTCAAGAAATCTCATCAGTGTAGCAAGGTGTCAAAAACATTAAGAATGTTCCCAGACACAAAATTTATCCTCAGTTTTAACAACAGCAAATATATTTTGGAATCAATGTAAAAAACCTCATAAAACACTATGGAAGGAAGGTTGTTTTAAACACTTGTACAACAACCAAACCTGCCCCCCTCAGAGCCTGTCTTCACATCAGACCTCATAAAAGGTGATGAGCTTTGTATTTTGGATGTAATCTACCACCTGGAGGACACCACCTGGTCAAGAGAAACAAGCAAGATGACAATATCAGCTGTGCTTGAGGCCAAAACAGATTGTGTAATGAACTGCAGTTACCTAGGACTCCAGCCTTAGATCTCTGGACAGAATAAAATAAACAGGCAGAAGCCCTTTGTGGAGCTCTGTTCAAGAATGAGGCTTTCTAACATGCACCTTCTAACATGCGTGGGCACACATGCCCATCAGAACCTACACAAGCATTTTGGAGGATGATACTGTCATGGACAAGCCTCACAAACCTACTGGCATCATTACTACCACATTATAAAACACAGGAACTTTCATGCTATTTGTGTATCTAGTGAAGGCCATGGTATCCATGTGAACCTTTAAATGTAGATGATGATGTAGAGAAGTGTCTGTACATTATTACAGATGGTGACTCCATCCACTGGGGATTAGAAAATCCTAGAGACAAGGAGTACAGCAGGGAAAAGGTTTCAATACAACGTCAGCAAAACCAGGAATCCTTGCCTACTAGCCCAGGTGTATTCACACTATTGCCAAGTGCTGACCTGTCTGTAACAAAGACCTCTAAGTCTGACACAAGTGTAAATTGCTTGGAAATATCTCCATGAATTTCAGCAGGATCTGCATCAGGACTGTCAATGTGAGGGAGGGACCACTTCTCAAGTGACCTATCAGGAACAAAGCCCTGATGTCGTAATGTTATAATCTTTCATTTGTTTCACACCTGAATCTGAGCAAGCAATAAGTATCTTCAAACATTATTGAAAGTCTTCACTTAGATGAATTCGGTGTGTTTCTGCCAATAGACATTTGCAGTGGCTTGGTTGATGTCTGTGCAGAATTATTCCCCATTTACCTCTGCATATTCCTGAAAAGTTTAACTGTAGTGACGTGAAAATAGTGATGCCTAGAAGTGTGCCAAAGACCAAACTCCCAGTCTTCGTAGTCCAGAAGCTGAGGTGTTTCAGTCATCTCCAGTAAGAGACTATGGATAGGCAAAGCACATGAATAAACATGCAGTCTAGGCTGGGTTTGCTGAGCGATGGATGTAGTGCAGGTAACACTGAGATCTCAGAGTATAAAAGCACTTCCAATGTGCTGCTGCCCCTTCAAGCTCCATTTGAGTCTTGTTTAATCTCAGTGAGTTTACAAATGATCAGAGAAGATGTTAGAAATGAAGAAGAGATGCAGCTGATACTCAAAAGAGGTATTTCAATACAGGTAAGAATAGACAAATGCTATTGTATGATGAGTTCCAACAGTGTTCAGTCATTTATAGGATAGACTCCACAAAACCTTGTCAACAGCTGTGCAGTATGCTTTTTAAAACCAAACCAAACCAGCCAACCAAACAAAAACCAAAGCCAAACCGAAACAATAACACAACAACAACAATGCTTATTTGGAGAACAAATAGTACTAAAGAGAGGAGTCCCACACTATCTCCTAAAGAAGGAAAAGTAAGGAAAGTACTGAGGGAGAAAAAATGTAACACAAAGTGCAAGACTCTCCAAAGAAAATGGCCATGAAGAACACTGACTTAAACAGAAGCAGATCAGGTAAATATCAAGGAACAGATGCAAGGTAATAAACTGAGTCATAAAATATGGTTAAAAAAAAAGACTTCCCAGAAAAACTAAGGCAGTTTTAGGGTCCTCCTGGGTCTGGAGTGTGTAAAGTATCACAGAATCATTGAATACCAGGTTGGAAGGGAACTCAAGGATCATCTGGTCCAACCATGTAGAATTTCTTGTCTCTACCACAGAGTCCATTAATGGCATTATGTAAATATCTTTAATTATTTCTCTGTGAATTGATTATTTGACATTCTGTTACCCTTCTACCACAGCAGTATAATACTAGGATGTTTGGCTGGCCCTTATGTTGCTGAAGACACTAGCTCCTGGAGTGTACATGGTTCTTCTGTATATTGTAGACATCATTAGCCTAATTTTTGTGTCTATGGTGTAGAGATCAAATGCTATGAGAAATGAGTAGCTTTAGATTTCTGTGGTTTGCGATCAAGATCTGTATTGGATCTGCTTGCCAGTTCAGCATCTTGAATGCCCTTACCCATCAATGCTAAAGGAATAATTGTAATAGTAGAAGGACACTCTGTTTTACATTTACAAGTTCATCTGTGATATACTGTTACACACAGATTGAAGTATAAGATACAATTACTTTGGAACCAGGGAAAGATAATAGGATGGCTTGTACCTGACATGACTTTGAAGTGTGAATTAAAAACAGTTAAGAACAAGAAGAAGCATGGTTCCCTGATGCTCATTTCAGGGGTAAAAAGTGAATCATAGAGTATAAAGGAAGAATATTGTCTTATTAGCAGAAGTTATTCAAGGATTTTATGGATATATGCAACAGGGATGTGAACTGCAAGAACAAGTGATAGATCCGGGGCACCACATTTTAAAATTCCATTGTGAGCTTCTTAAAATGCTGGTTTTTTCTTACTTACACCGAGCACTTTTGTATTCTGAGTATGGAAAAAGCACTCACTAGTATTATAAAAGATTCCTCAATAATTGATTCACTATGATAATGCCTCTCCAAAATCAACCTACATTCTTCTTTCAGTCTCTGCTGCTCAAATATCGACACAGAACTGTGAAAAATGCACTGCTTACAACTATTCTCAACAGAAAAAAATAATCCTGAGCTTCTCTTTCTGGTTCATTTTGTTTATTTGTTGATTTATGGTTTCAATTATTTTATCATCCCTTTCTTTTATAAGTTCCAGTTTATTCTCAATGGGATTGCCTTCTGCCATTTTACTAAATAGCCATGTCCTTGTGTGACTGGCATTTGAAAATTAAAACCCAGTCTTTTCATTTCCAAATTTCAAAGAGCAGAAATGACCTGGATGCGGATAACTGGTATTTTTGCATCTTGGTGTATTGTCCATATATGTGTGGTGGATCTTCTATCTCTTTCATATTCGTTGACCACACCATGACCACCAAACCTCCAGTGATAGAACTTCTGCAAAATTCCATCATATAGAACTTAATGACTACACCTGGCTGTCCTCCATGGGGAAAACAAAACCTTAAGGTAAATTCACTCTCTAACCAAGGTAAGATTTGCCACACAGACTCAGACCTGTGGTCTTCATGTCCCTGCATTAGAAGAATTCCTTCAGAGAAGGATATAGCATGTATTCTTGTGGAGAAACACGAGGGAAAGAGGAGAAGCGAGAGGAGAGGAGAGGAGAGGAGAGGGGAGGAGGGGAGAGGGGGG
>JANHFX010009093.1:0-17609 GCA_027560015.1 Chloroceryle amazona
GAAGAGAAGAGAAGAGAAGAGAAGAGAAGAGAAGAGAAGAGAAGAGAAGAGAAGAGAAGAGAAGAGAAGAGAGAGGACAACCAGTGCCTTCCAGGTTAACCATTCTTGGACAGTTATGTTCAGATCTGTTGAAGGGAGATGTTTTCTTCCTACGAGGTATTATTTATTCTCATAACTGAGTTACTTTTTGGTAGCCTACAGTGTTTTTTACTCTGGTACTGGTCAAACCTTTGCGTTGCACAAAGATGGGATAGATTTAAGGTGAAGACCTGCCATTGTCAGTAGATGCCTTTTGCATCTGAGACCCTGATCACCAGAACACCAACTCCTCTCCTAAGCAGAGTTTGGCAGCAAAGGTGCTCTCTGGGGAACAGTTCCCAGTGCCTCTGGTTATCAGATAACTTGGTGACGTGATATTTTTTCTTTTAATAGTCCAGGTGCAAAGCATCCCAAATGCACATGACCCTTTGTATAGTTTCAGTCCTTGGCCAGAACCAGATGCTCCAGAGAAAGGAACAAAGAGCCTTGTAGTGGTTTTCTCTGCTAACCTTGTCTTTTTCAGGCGTTGAGGCATTTGAATCATTGTGTGACAAAGGATTATCAAAAAGCCTTTTACTGATATGAGAGTCACTTGCTAAACTCACACACTGTGATCAGCTTCTTTGCTCTATCCCAAAATCTATATTCCAGAATATAAGATGCATTATGTGGTTTTTTATCAGGCTTTTCTCCTCTCTTTCCACTGCAAAACAAACCCTTACAGGTGTTCTTCTTTTGCAGAAATGCTGCTTTTCTTCTTAGTGCCAAACGATGGGAATCTTTGTATCCACGGCGAGTCTTGCCCCTGAAGTAGCACTGGAGCCTCATCAGGAGTGTAGCTCTGCAGTGTTCCAAGGATGTTTTCACTGGTGGTACATCAGGTGCAGTTTCCTCTTTGGCAATTTTAAGCCCTACTTTTATCCCACTAATTTCAGAGTGGCTATTTGTATCTCCACGCTGATGAAGGTGAGGGATATGCTTGGCCCATAAGATCTACATAGAACTATACAGAGCTGTGCTCCTGCTGAAGTTAGTCACTGTTAGCCTAGTGCTAATGTTCACCTGGAAGAAACTTAAATAAAATCTGCCTGGAGTTAAATGACTAATTTTGGAGTGCTCCAAATGAGAGTACAGCACCTGTTAAGGATTTTGGTGCATTTATAGACCTATAAATGTAGTTTAAGCTGTGTGACTGGTTAACACTCCCCCTTATTTTCACAGTTTCACACTTGTGTGAATACATCATTGTTTCTGTTTGTGCTCAGTCAACTCTTAGGACCATAGCCTGTTCCTTGTAGTAGACAATTAAGTTCCTCTTCAGTCGTAGGTTTTGACACTCGATGGTTTCTAGGCTTGGTTGTGGGCAGTTTGTGGTGGGTAAAGGTTTTGACTGCCACCCTCTTGCAATCCCACTGGCCTCTGATCATAACTTTGATGCTCTTGGAAATTAAATCCGTGGCCAGCTCACATTTCTTCCTGGTAAATGGACAAAGCCCTCAAGAAAGACATCACCTGGGCAGATTACTAGGTGGCCTTGTCTCAGAGATACTTGGAGTGCTGGCATCATGAACATGAAACCTCCAAACTTGTTCCTAACCAGGCTAAACACTCTTACCTTGGTCATACACTTTGCCAGTAGTTCTGGAGTAGCTGTCTGCTCCTGTGACAGTCAGGGCTACAGGAAATCTCTTTGCAAGGATGAAATGTGGGCTTTGGGGTAGGAGGTATGAGGGTAAGATTTAAAGAAAATGCAAGGAAAGTATCCTTTTCCCCACTGTCATTTTCTCCTAAGTAGAACCAGATGTTTGGGTAAAAACCGTCTAGTTTAAATTTTGCAAACATGAATTTTACTCTGAGCTTTGCAGGAAAAAGCAGATGGACACTGATGTTTTTAATACCAAGGAAAAAAAAAAAAGCTTTTTAGTTTCAAAGCTCCAAAGCCATAATGCAGTGATACCTGGCATGCATCATTATTTGAGAGCCTCACAGGGAAAGGGGATCTGCCACTTCAACCCTGAAAGAAAGAGGTCTCATACCCCCTTCAGCTTCCTTTCTTCATTATTCCTCCTAACTAAGGGACCACTCTTTACGCTCTCCCCTGTGCTGCCTTCCCTTGCTTTCCCCATGTCTTCTCCCACCGTAACGATGCTTTTGTTTCTTGCAGCTTGGCTCTGATCACTGTTTCCATTTCTCTCAGGTTTATGGTTACATAAAAAATAGATTTTCTCAGACGAAGTTCGGATATGAAACGTGTTGACCTATTCTTCAGATGTGCTGAGGGTGAGTTGGGGACCAGAGCCCTTTTAGACAGGCTGAGCTCTTCAGGCTGGAGATGTAGCTAGGGGACTCCAACACTCCCTGGGCTGTCATGAAGAGGCAGTTTGAACCAGACAGTATCCACTTCTGAAAAGGAACATGAGATAGACAGTTGAGAAAAAATATTATTTTTCTTTTATTTGTCAAAGGGCTCAGTCTGGCAGCTGCAAAGAAGTAGCAGCTTGGTGACCCAGTCTAATTAACCGACTTGCTGGTAAAACTAGCACACATAATGTTTCTGGTTTTGGTTAGTTGTAAGCAACAGGTTATCAGTAGTTTGAGAATAGAATCCCTTGGCATATTTCCAGGAAAATAATAAATAGAGACATGGCATTGGGAAATATGGTAAACAAACGCATCGTTCTGGAGTTTTAAACTGTGGGAAGAAATCTTTTACAGGACAAATCACTGGGGTATTTGGGAACTGCTAAAGATACCAGCACTGGGGACTGAGGAGCATGCAGGCAGCAGTGAATCTCCACCTAGCTGTCACACTAGACCTCGTGCGTTGGTGGTGAGTTAGGTTTTTGAGCTGAGAAGTTAAATGTTATATTGCAAGAGCAAAGTCTACTGTCCATGCATTTCATGTTACACTTCAGACTGTTGGATGCCACATCAGCTGTAAAGACTTTGCAAGCCCTAGGGATCTCACTGACAGGTTTTTATTGCTCCATGGGGAGGGTTGCTTGGGAAAATCAGAGAGAAGCCTGGTGACCTCATGTATTACAAATGACCAGTGCTCTTGAGCCTTGTATGGTGTAGTCAGGAAGGGGCAGCTCTGTCGACCACGGCTCTTCTCGTAACAGCCACAGCCTACCCAAGCAGACCATTTGAGACTGATGATTTCATTTCTCCTGCTGAATTTTACTCATTTCCTCAGGCCTCCACTCCTTATATCCATATCGCTGCACTGTTTTATACTATGCTAGAATACTTTTCAAATGTCTCTATTCCACCAAACCCAAATCGTCCAATTATCCTAGGAAGAAAGCCTTTGTAAACATGGCCATCAAGCTGAATCTATCATACAGAAGAATGCACCTCAAGTGTGATGGATACACATACCCTGGGGTAGAATAAACTCCTATATTATTAGGTTGTGTTTCAAATGATGGTGTTAGCATTCATGCTTAGCCACTAAATTTGGTTTCCGGAAGCTTCTCTGGAATAGGACACGGTAATTCTAGTAGCTGTACATTATGTAATGTAAATACTGAAAAGCCAGCCCTGCAGGATGGAAAATACCCCATGAGTTTATTGTGGCTTTTCTCCCTTCCATTTTTTTTCCCCCCTTTTGCTACTTAGAAGCACACTAAGTTCCTGTGCTTACTGAACTGAAAAGAGGGAGTGATTGTGGTATTCTTTCAGGTGCTTGGAGATATAGTTAAGGGCTGTAAGGGGATGCTTGCTTCTTCCTCAGTGCAGACACCACTTCACATTTCCATCCAAGCAAAATAGAACATGCAACACAGACTGTTCCAAAATCTGAAAAAGAGGGATTTTTCCCCAATAACTGCAGTTTTATTAAAAGATCAGTTTACATGCTGTTACATTTATTAGTACTTTGACTCCTAGCCCCATAAAACTACATGAAAACTCATGGCAGAGCAGACCACAGAGGCATCTACCTTCTGAAAAAGCAGAGTTCTGCTTGGGCATATGGAAATCGGTTGGCAACACATGAGAAAGCCAGAAACTGCCACCGTGCAAACTCATGGTTTTCTTGGCATATAAATGCCCTCCAGCCAGGCTGGTTTTATGGTATAGTCTTGAGCAGTGATTCAGTGTGGGAATTATTCATGACGTTATCCATGGCTTTATGTCTCTGCCTTTCTGCAAACCACATTCATAGATCTCCAGTCTGGCACCCCCAAAGCAAAGAGCACGTATGGACTGTCACCTGAGAAAAGTCTGTCTTAAAAGCCTGGATATGTCCCCTGGGCACAAGGGGGGAAGGGAAGAGAGAGAGTCCAGCTCTGTGGCATTGTTCAGCTACCTGAGCCATGAGCTCATCCTGTCTCACAATCTCCTCCCTTTAAAACGGAGGCTCAGTTGCCTACAGACAAGCCTCTTACTGCACCCTCTTGGCTTCTCTCTAGGGAGAACATCTATTCATTTAAAGGCACGTGGAGAATTAGGAAGTATAGGCAACTATACCAAATAGTTACTAATTTTGGAGAGCTCAGAACCGGAGCTTTAATCCTGCACTATAGGATAGGATTTATACTATATATTAATTTAGATATTAATTGAAGTTTGTGCATGTATGCACTTGGAATAGATAAACTCGATTTCTTCACTCCTTAAATAATCACACTGGAAACCAGAATGTTTATGCATGTGCACATTCATCATTTGGTGCTTACCTTTGACACTTGCCACGGGCTCCATCTTCAAACCTGAACAAAACCCCTGAAAACCCGAGCAAACCCCCCTGAACACCCATCCCAGCCTGATCTGGGCTTGCTCCCAGTTTCTCAGTGTTGTTGCTCAGGACTGACCATTCCCATTTTCTGTCACAGGTGAGCCACAGCAGATTTATGTCTCTCCATTGCTTTTGTCTCCCACTGCCTCACTATATTGTCTATCCCTACTGTTTCCAGTCTTACTCCACTTCATTTGACTCTTCTGCTAATTCCATTCCTTCTTCATCCTGCCTCCCTCAGCAGGCATCCAAAACATGGTCCTCACACCTCGTTTTCCTGTGTCTCCATGTCCTCTTCTGCTGTGCTCTTGCTCCTCAGCTACATCCTCTTTGCACCCTCAGGTGCCCTTCCTGGACGTCAGTAAAACCTTTGACAGTGTCCCCCACAACATCATCATGGATAAACTGGCTGTCCATGGCTTGGATGGGCATATACTGTGCTGGGTGAAATACTGGATGGATGGCCAGGCCCAGAGAGTTGTGGTTAATGGAGTTAAATCCAGTTGGCAGCCACTCATGAGTGGTGTCCCCCAGGGCTCAGTACTGGGATGACTCCTGTTTAACATCTTCATCAATGATCTTGATCAGGGGATTGAATGCACCCGCAGTAAGTTGGCAGATGGCACCGTGTTGGGAGGGAATGTTGATCTGCTGGAAGGCTCTACAGAGGGACCCAGATAAACTGGATCAATGGGCCGAGGTTAATTGTATGAGTTTCAGCAGGGCCAAGTGATGGGTCCTGCATTTTGGTCACAACAACCCCAGGCAATGCTACAGGCTTGGGGAAGAGTGGCTGGAAAGCTGCCTGGCAGGAAAGGACCTTGGTGTATCAATTGGAAATTGAATATGAGCCAGCAGTGTGTCCAGGTGGCCAAGAAGGCCAAAGGCATCCTGGTCTGGATCGGAAACTGTGGGACCAGAGGGACTAGGGAATGATCCTGCCCCTGTACTCGGCACTGGAGAGGCCCCACCTCCAGTAACGTGTTCCGTTTTGGGCACCTCAATACAAAAAGGACAGTGAGGTGCTGGAGCAGGTCCAAAGGAGGGCTACAGGGCTGCTGAAGGGTTTGGAAAACATATCCTATGAGGAGCGATTGAGGGAGCTTGGGCTGTTTAGTGTGGGGAAGAGGAGGCTGAGGGAGACCTTACTGCTCTCTACAACTCCCTGAAAGGAGGGTGTATGGAGAGTGAGGCTGGTCTCTTCTCACTGGTGACACCTGACAGGACAAGGGGAAATGACCTCAATTTGTGCCACGGAAAGTTTAGGTCGGATATCGGGAAAAAATTATTTGCAGAAAGGGTTTGTTAAGAACTGGAACAGGTTCCCCAGAGAGGTGGTTGAATCACCATCCCTGAATGTGTTTAAAATTGTTTGGCTGTGGTGCTCGGGCACATGGTTTAGCAGTGGGTAGGGTTAGGTTGATGCTGGACTTGATGATCTGAAGGTCTTTTCCAACCTGAGCAATCCTGTGATTCCACACCTGATCTCGTGCCCTTTTCCCACCTCCCTGCTCAAGTCCTTGGCACATCATTCTCCTCATCCTTTGGATTTCTTTCTCCTTCCCACCTGCACACCAGCCCCATCACAGCAGACTGCTTTTGCACATATCCTAAAGCCATTTTCCCAGCTTTTATTGAAGGGCAGGAGATATCACCTACACCAATCTCATCTGTTCCAGACTGCAAAGCTGCCATCCATTTTCAGCAATGTTACTCTTGATAGCCTGGGGAGTCAAGATTTTGGCCTCATAGTAGGAGGAAAGAGCTGGTCTGGCTGGACTTTGAACACCAAAAGATGCGAGACGGAGAAAGAAGGAGAAGTTTTAGTGGAAAAAAAAAAAAAAAAAAAGCATTGTAGGAATAGTTGATGTGCCCAGGCTCTGAGTAGCTCTGTGAAAATGAGTCTGTCTCACTAGATGGCACTGCAGAACAGCTTGGCAGCGGTTTGCGAGTGTTTTGGCAGAGAGAAAGATCAAGGGAGGCCTTTTAGCATGGCAGGGCAGCGTCCTGTTAAATCCATGAACAGGTCTGAGTGATGTCTGAGCAGCTTAAACATTTTCTCTGCACGGATGGAGATGTGTCTGGGAGCAGGGGGGTGGGTTTCTGTCATCCCTAACTGAAATTTGAAAGAGAAATTTCCAAAAGATTTTCTAATTTTGGGAGTCAGTCCTGAAAGAGGAGAAACTGAAGCATCAGAAGGCGTTTGGGGCCAAGAAAGAAAGGTGCTGAGCATGCTGATTGTATAACCCCTGCATTCTCACAACAGGCAATACCACAATACTGGCTCTTAGCCCTTACTTCATGCCTTGTAATTTCCAGTTCTCTTCACCTGGTTAGTGGCCAGGGCACCAAGAACTTCTCCCAGATTTTCCCTGTGGAGCTGAGGATGAATTTACCTTGGAAGGGTGAGAGCTGGAGAGATCCTCGATGTGTATCCTCAATTGGAGCCAGCATATAGCAAAGACCTGTCCCCTGGGACCAAAAGGAAGCACAAAGCACTTCCACCTCCAAACACAACCGATGGGACTGGCTTTGCAGCATCTGCTTGGGTCCTGAACAGGTGAGAAAAACCTTTGAAGCTCCTCAATGGGGGAACAAGGAGTACACTGACAAGAGCTCGATTTTTTTTCTCATTGATCCTCGTTGCAGACCAAGGAACAAGCCTCACCTGCTTCCTTGGTGGCTTGATCATCTTGTGCATCTGTCAGTGTTCCACAAAGCTGCATTTCAGTAACACCTCCTGCTCTCCAGAGCAAGCTCACCCACACAGTGCTACATAAAGGAACCAAGGGTCACCTGGAGGAGTTTATATTGTGAACTAACATCACATGAAGTGACCTGCATCAGCATGGCCTGTGAGCCTGGCTGCTTTCAGGCAGAGGAGGGGGTTTCTCCAGCAATAGGAATGAGGTGGGTGTTGCCCTGGACTAAAGCACTTTCTGTGTCCTGTTTTTTTCTGCTGGCTGGGATTCCTCACATAGCAGCACTGCTTGGGGACCCTCTCAGATGTGCTCTCTAGCAGACAGTGCCCTGGAGGAAGGAAGACAGTAAATTAATTTTGCCTGTTGCTACAGTAAAGCTAACAGCAGTTTGTTGGGGTTGTTTCCCAGAAGGATAGCTGGTTTAATCAAGGTTGTTTCCCTTCAGTTCTAGAGTCACTAAAGCACCAGGAACCAGAGACTTCTGATGACCTTTAGACTTAATAATGCTGTACATGAACACACGGCACTAATAAAGACTTTTGTCACATACTGTGTGCCATAAGAAGCTTACCTGGCTTGGGGAGTGTGTGCTGGTGCCCTGAGCATCGTTCCTATCTCTGTAGGCACTGCAGTTGTTTTCTTCAGTAGAAAGTCACAGCAGACTCACAGAATCATTGATGTTAGACAAGACCTTTAAGATCATCAAGTCCAACCATTAACCCAGCACTGCCAAGTCCACCAGTAGACTACGCTGCTAAGCAAAGGAAGCTGTTCCTTCTTGTTTCTCTGTTTCTGATCTAGCAGCTGATGGCAGAGGGAAGTGTTGCTGCTGGGCTGTTGCTTGTTGGCCCCTGACAAGCAGTGTCTGGGCTGTGTGTGGTCGGTGTGCTGCTGTGGGAGCCCTGGGGCAGAAAGGAGCAGTACCATGCTTTGTGTTGCTCTGCTGTAGACCATTGCTTTATGACCTCCAATCACAAACATGCAAATGTCCTCCCTCTCCCTGGGTTAAGTGAAGCTTCCCAAAAATAATGTGACTGTCCTAAAAACTCTGAGCTTCAAATAAGCTTTATTGCCCTTTTGGAATTTAAGTTCTATGTCAAATCCTTCAGTTTTGGTCTGCATCTATAAGGGAGAGAAACTTTGTGGGAAGAATAAATTCATACCATCCTTGTCTGCAAGGCTTCAAATAAACACCAGCATTTGTGAAATGCAAGTTGATTGACTCAGAAGAAAAGGCCAGAAGCTGGTAAAGTTGCCTGTCAGAGCAGGAACAGCATGTGGCTGTTTTCCTTCAAGAGCAATGACCCTCTGCTGCCCAGTACCCACCAAGCTTGGAGTAAGCAGGTCCATAGCAAAGCTGTGTAAAGTGCCTGATGCCAAGACAGGGCTGTATGTGACAGCTCTACCAGCTGGTTTGGTGTGGCAGCCAAGACATTGCTGGACGTGGTCTGTGGTGGCCAGAGAAGTAGGTGTCTGAGGCAAGGAATGATTGAGAGAGAGTCTCTGAGTGATGCAGACAGTCCTGCTCTGGAGTTGTTTCTTTTGGTTGTTGTAGAAAGTCATCAACATAATGCAAAATATAGGTTAACTTAGCATTTTTCCTTTTTATTTCTCCATGGGTAATAAATTTTCTAACATTATTTGACGTAATGTTGTCCCTACAAAATAATTGTACATTTTGGAAGGATTGCAGCTTGATTTCCCCTTAAGGGCTAAACCTGCAGCACTTTTATTTTAACTGATGTAACCAGCATTGCTTGTATTGAGTGCTCCTCTTCTTGAAGACAGGCCATCAATCAGAAAACAGATAAACCTCCCTAGCTCAGGCACTTGAGCTAGAACACTACTGCAGATTCCCAAAGCATAGCTCTGTCTTGTTGAAAATATTGTGTTTCAGATCAATGCATATGGTCACTGGAGGAATAAATTGCACTGCAAAACTAACAGTGCATTATTTTCTCATATGAACAGCAGCTGAGTGCTGAGAACAGACAAGCACGTGCAGCATTGCCATAGGTAATGACATCTGAATAATAGGTATCTCTTTAAAATTTAGTGACATGTGACTGGATTTTTTTTTCTGACAGCTTTATTCATAGTATAATAATCTGTCACCATGATTTAGGGTTGTATCCAACTTGTGCAGTGTCAAACAGGGAATAAAAGGAGGAAATAGACTAAGGGGACAATGCTGAGGTGACCAGCTCGGATGTGACTGGGTACCTACCTTCACTTGCTCAGGTCTAAACTAGAGGTGATGGCCACCAGCATCAAAGGAACCCATCAGTTAATGTTTCTGAAGAAATTAAAAGATTCCAGCAGTGTTTTTAAGAACACAGATTTTGCTCTTTCTCTCTAGTAAAGACAGTGACAGCTCCAAATATTTGCAAAGGCATTTCCTTTCTCTGCTTTTCATATTCTCACAAGGTGGAAGTTACTTTTTACCACACCAGATATAGTAGTGGAAGGATAAAGACAAGAGTTGATTTTCCTCATGGAGTGAACAAGTGAGTAATGTTGGTATGTGGTTGCGTTAGTTACAGAAGCTGCTGAAAGAAAATTCAATGAACGTGTCCTTGGAGGTCCCGTGAAGTCTTCCTATATTTGATATGAATCATTTTTCAGTGTCCGCAGCTGATTTCATGGGCTGAGTACTTTGTAACCCAGGCAGAGCCTTCATGGAAGACAGGGAACTTGCAGATACCGTGCGGAACCAACTGGGGACCAGTGAAGACACATCAGCCAGCAGATGGAGAAATACTTTTTTTTTTTTTCCCCACCAAATAAGTCAGGATGGCTGCTATGATGTCTCTAAGTGCACTGCTAAGGCAGGCTCTGCTTTCTGTAGCAACGTGTGTAGAATACCAGGTGTTCACAGCTTCTGAAGGAACATTCTTATTTCCTTCTTTCACAGTGCCAAAATTGTGCTAGGCATATACCACACTGCTTCGAGATTCATGAGGTTCATACCAGATGTGCCTTAGCACAGGAAGCTCCGGGTATTTCGCAGAGGTGAAATGGATACTTTAACTGTTGGAATAAAAGTCTATTGAAAAGCTAATTCAGTATGGAGCAATTCAGGTGTCCAGGGCAAAAAATAAAGGTAGCTCTGCAAGAAGAAAGCCCTGGGTCAGCTGAGCATCTTGAGAGTTTTCAGAGTTTCATGCCAAAAAGTCACACAGGACTGGGGATAGGTGTTAACACTAAAAGAGTATCAAATGGTCTGAACTCCACATAGCTGGCAAATGCACACAGGGCTTGTTAGCAGAGATTCCAATGTAACTGCTTCCGATAGTGATGGAATCACTGATTAGCCAGGGCTCTTATTCATTTTGTGATTGTAATAGTGCTATAGATAGTGTCACACGGGTTGTGGTCTCTCTTTCTCTTTCTCACTGGCCAAGTTGCTTCTTTCTTTAAAGTGAATAAGGGTGTCACACTCCAGGCTGACACCAGTCTGGTCAGTTAAGTAGCTACACGGGTTAGGCTCAGCTCAAGACTGGCACCGGGTTGGAAGTGCAGCCCTGTACAGCAGTGGTTCCTGGTCCTTCAGCAGATGAGCTACTGAAGTTTTCTGGTGTAAGTAGTATCCCTGATAGCCAATGCAAGGTACTGTAAGCTTTGATTTCTTAGTGACTTTTTAATCATTATTTATTTATTTATTACATTTCAGGTATCCATTGCAAATGGTCTGCAGATATTATCAAAAATCAGATCAACACCTCATGTTTTCAGCTGGTGTACGTACTGGGTATGCTACTGAGAACAGCCAGCCCTGAACAGCTGCATGTCTGCCTGATACTTCCAAAGCAGACGTGTGTGTGCTATGGGTTAAAAACAAAGGGGAACAGCATCCTGGCTGATGCTTCCACATTGTGAGTCTGTCTTTTTTTGCTGCCTCTTTCATACGACTGAAAGAGGCACTGGTCCTCCTGCTTGTGAGGAAAAGGCTCGAGATGAAGCTGGTCCCCACCAGCCGAGGCAGCTAGACCCATCCAGATCTGAGCTAGGATGCAAGCCATCCCGTAGCATGCACAGTTTGACGTAGCGGGGAGTTCGAGTTTTGGTGTAAGCACAAGACCTGATCTGAGGTGATGGGGCAAAGCGCCTGGGGTTCTTTCTCAAGTGTGTTGAATATCAAGACATTTCTGTCCATACTGCTTGTGTTGCACATGTGCCATTTGCAGTCTGGTTACGTACACTGACACGGATCTAGGGATGGATATGCTTCTTAATGAGAAATGCAGATTTTCTCTGTATAAAGGCAATCATTTGCTGCCTGATTTTTTTTGTTTGCATGTACTCAAGTATTCCTTCGTGTCTAGTTTGTCAGCCTTTGGGGATGTACTTGACTCATTCAGCGTAATCAGAAAGCATGGCTGGGAGGGATAGGCTCACAGGTGACAGTTGGCAATAGCCCCAACTGTACTGGAGTTGGCAGGCTGCAGATAGCAGGAAACAAACCCTTTTTACTCCAGGGCATCAGGAGAAAGCAGGCAGACAGTCTGAGAGTCCACGTGTCAAGTATCATGTTCAGTTTGTTATGCTGAGGTCAGGGGGTGATTTGTTTTTGCATATGAGATCATTATGTCAACAGGACAAGGAGGCAATGAAATGCAAAACAAAACTCCCAGTCCTGGGAATCTTATCGCTTAGCTCACAAGCCAGACAGCACAGAGTCCCCAGAAGGGAAAGCAGCTCTATTGGCAGAAAAATGCCTGTGTTCTTACATACCATTTTTATTTGCAAACATAAATAAGCTGCAGAAGAATGAAAGCAAATGAGCTCCACTGCTGTGACCAGCTTCTACGCACGAACTCTCAGCCGTGATGTCTGCATCCAGCAGCCGTCATTCAGCCGCAGTGTTTTCGAGCAGGACTAGCAGAAATCACCCTTTGTACCCAGGGACCCCAAGCCAAGGCTCCTCCTCCAGAGCTCTCCTCTGTGAGAAGCTGAAAGCTCTGCTCTCTGCAGCAGCAGGAAAGCCTCTTCTGAAAGGCAGCAATTTGCTTTAGGAGCACTTACCTACTGTATAAAAGCAAGAGTCACAGAAAGCAATTGTAGTTTTCCCAAGTAGAAAAGGATCTGGAGTGGCTGTATTGGAAAGGAGTCTCTGTTTTCCACCCAGCCTGGGTCACCCTCATGGAGTCTTTATTCTCCACTCAGCAGGGCTGAGTACTTACCCTGAGAGCTGGGGTGTGTTTGTGACTCCACTGATTTTAATAGCGATGTACTGATGAGTCCAATTCTCTTCTGTTTCCTCCAAGATAAGCTATCAGAAAATATTTACCGTATAATTCACTTCAATTTACACCTGTGTCACTGCAAACAGAACTGGAACAGCTATTAGAATAGCTGTCAGAGCACCAGGATGAGTTTAACTGAGTTAGTGCTTGATTTTGTGTGCTTTTAGGGAGCAGAGAGCTGCAAGTCCACTCTGGGAACACTCCTGTTTCCCCACCAGTCGACTCCACTTTGTCCCTCATCTCTCCTGCCAGACAGGCAGGGGAGGGGATCTGGCAGGAGGCACAGTGCAGGTGACAGCTGGAGGGACATCGCAGCCCTTGTGCTGATGGGAATACCTCCCAATCACACAGGTTGCACCAGCAGGGTGGAGGAGCAGGGCTAGAGGAAATTCCTTGTGCTGCTTCCAGCACTCCCTAACACACACCTCAGCAGGACTGGGGCAGAGCCTGACCCCCGGTAAATAGGTTCCTTGGGGATGAAAGGTGCTCTAAAAGTGAGATGGCAAGCAGTCAAAAGCTTGTTGGGTTCTTTTTCCCCTTCCCTTGATCCTTTGTGGATTTGGCTCGTAGAGTCTGTGCTGTTACTGTGTTAGGATTCAGAGAGCAAGCAGCAATGAATTTCTCACTGCTACTGCACCAGCCCTAATAGCAAACAGCTGAGTGAAGAATGAGGTCCCGGCTGAAAAACAAACAGAGCTTTCCCTCCCCTTGCCTCAGCTGTTGCTGGAGCAGCAGCAGCAGCTCCAGTGTTATTGTAAGCCCCTGGTGTTAGATGCCAGCTCTGAGACTGGACGGGTGGTTATATTTAGCCTGCTGCTGCTCTATTGTTGGGGAATGGCCCAGACTCTACTGCCTTTTTCTGGATAGGTAGGGACTGAATTTCAAGCCAGGAATAGTCAAATTCATTTTAAAGGTAGTTTCCCACATCCCATTTTACTGAGCAGAAAAGTCATGTGGCAAAAAGAAAACAAAACAGAGTTTGATTGAAAGTGTATTTGCATTAATTTTTACTGGTTTGGGTTTTTTTTTTTATATA
Source organism: Chloroceryle amazona (assembly GCA_027560015.1). Lineage (NCBI taxonomy): Eukaryota > Metazoa > Chordata > Aves > Coraciiformes > Cerylidae > Chloroceryle > Chloroceryle amazona. The sequence continues at coordinate 13,765 of JANHFX010009093.1, forward strand.
ACTGGCAGCTTTCTGAAGAGGTGAAGGCAACTTTATTTTTTTTTTAAAGCAGTCAAACGTTTTAGCATGACTTACCTTATTTGAACAGAGTGAAAGTTGGCAGATTTGCTTCTAACTCTCAGCCTCATCAACTCCTCGGGCTGCTCTACAGTAGTTGAAACGCCGCCAGCCTTTCCATTATAACATTCCCCTCTCTTCTCATTTTCAGGGGTTTCAAACTTGGCTGTAAAAATTTGCTCCAGGATAAAATCCTGGCACCCAACATCCCAGCCCAGGTGTGACTTCTTAAAATCACCATGGGCCAAATCCTGCAAGTAGCTTCTACTTGGTCTTTAGTCACTGGTGTGCAGTTGTATATTCACTTCAGGAGAGCTCAACGTTAAAAAATAATAGGTTACAGATTAAAGATTTCTTTTCCTTAAGGGAAAACTAACTAGAATATATATACAAATAATTGTGAGATGTGTATCTGTTGAACTGAGGCTGTACGATCACCCAGGTCTTATAAAGGGCTCATGGAGGTGCTGTTTGCTTACTTCCCACAGACCTCACAGCCACATTGTGCAGCTCCACAAAGTGAACAGCCCGCACTGTGCTTTCCACAGCCCTTGGCAAAATGCAGGAGAGGAAGGTTGGCCAGGGGCTGGGTTTCTGCAGTTGTCCATGTTGTTTCCCCAAGGCTTGGGGTTTTGGGCTACACTCTCTATTTCACAGCCCACCTGATGGTGCATGGCTGCCTGGAGTGTCCCTGGTCACCTTACCTTATCTCCTGGCACTGAAACAGGGGCTCCTCTTTCAGAGAAAGGTCACAAGCCTGGGGTGATCCCAGTTGAACTCAGCTGCACCCAGGGCATCAGCCCATTTCGAGGCGTTTGTGGATGTCTGAAGGACCACAGCAGAAGTCCCTAAGGGCTATGTCCCTAATGGGAATTTATCAGATCATCCAGGACATATAACAGCCTCCCAGGCAGAGTGCCAGTCCCATCAGGAGTCAGACTTTTATTGTTCAAGACAAATAAATATTATGGGTTCTCAAATTCAGCCCAGAGAGCAGCACTCCCATGTCTGTGGTGCCTTGTAAAGCACCCAGGAGTCATCCTGAAGGCAATGTGTTTTGATCCACTTGCAGTGCTCTGAGACCAGGTGTTCGGAGTCTATAGACCTAGGCTATCTGAACAGCTGGACAAAGACTCAGCAAAAGACAAGAAACAGCAAGAAAAAACATGCTGACACTTCCACAGAAGCTCTAAATTTCCTATGCCTCCATGCTTGAAAAATTTGTCTCTAATTGGCATGGAAATGTCACAGCCTAGTTGCCCTGCGAGGCTACCTTGCAAAAAACAGGCTAAGGTCTGCTTGCCAAGGCACATGCAGAAGTGGCAAGGAGAAAATACCACAGAGAGCCTATCCCTTCAAAGGCAAAGAAAGAAAGAGGAGTACCCACCAGCTCTCTCATGCCTAATATCCTTCCTTCTTTAAATGATGTTTAAATCTTTAAGGTCTTAGGCGTTATTAGAACAGATGTCCCAGTGGCCCATTCCTATGTTGATTTACAAAGACCTTTCCTGGTCCTGTGTCTAAGTTAAATGACATAAGACCATAGGGATGTACGTAGAGAGTCCAAGCAAAGGCTGAAGAGTATCCTGTATCCTGCCTCTGACAGTAGCTGAAAGCAGATGTACAGTGAAAAGTATAAGAAATAAAGGTAACCATGCTTCCCCTGAAAGCTCTTCTCTCCCCCAATACCTGGTGGCTTCCAAACTTCCTCAGTTGTGGATGGAGTCTTTGTATTTGATGCCCCTTGATATCTTTTTCTTTCATTAATTTGGTCACCTTTGAATTCATGTGAGAATTCAACAGTTCCACGTTATAATTATATCGTGTGAAAAAAACACCCCACCACTTTCTTTGGTGTTACTGGGCCTGTCACTTAGAGCTTCTGGTAGCAGAAGAAAGCGTGAGCATTTGCTCCTTGCTCACATTTCCATGCCGTGTCTTTGCCAACTGCTGTGGCACGTGTCTCCAGAGCTGCATGAGTGCACAGGAACTGTAAAGTCTCAGCTGAAGAGCTGGGGCTGGGTACTTTTGCCTGTGGAGACAGGAATGATGAGTAGGTGTTTGGAAGGCATGTTGCTTGTTCCTTCTTAGGTTGGTAAACTTCTATTTACGATGCTCGGGGAGCTTCTGAAGTAACATTGTGTAGGATTAACTAACTCAGGGAAAGCTTGTGTTGTGGTACAGTGCTCAAAAATGCTTCAAAATAACTAAGTGGCACTTCCAAAAATATTCTTTCTTTGAGAAATGAAATGCAAAAGCAAGAGGTATAATTACAAAGGAGTGATGGACAGCTAGGCCCTTGCTGCTTTTATTCTCATATTCCACACAGTGGCTTTGGAATATGTCAGGGGGACAAGCAGTGGCTGTCACAGTCTAGAAAAATCTTTCTCAAATGTTCACCGGGGGGGTTATCTTTTCAAAGAAAATCGATTCTATTGCTCTTGTGGTTATCAAGCCTTTGTATTTAAAAATGCATCAACTGCAATCATTCAGAGGCAATTTGGATCTGTTCTCTAACCTACACAGACCATAGACATGTTTTAAATCACCTGCTAACACTTTTCCATAACCTCATACTTTCCAGAGTTGCGTCCTTCTTGGGAGGGGAAAGAAATCTCTTCCTCCACCCACACCACTACCACATATACCAGCCGACATCAGACAGCAGCTGTTTCTAGTTTCAGTGAAAAATAGAATAAAACCCCAAGTGTCTAATGTGGTATGCCAAAAAGAAGGAAGTGTTGTTCCAAATTACCCAGGGGTATGAATATTGTTCGAAGGAAAAGGTCCTTTTCCAATCAGCTTTCCGCGAAACATTCAGACTCCATCGCTTTCTATTTATGACCTGGTGCTGGTCCCTTCTCTGGGTGAGTAGGGGAAAAAGGTGCAACAGAGGAAAGTGAAAGGATGTATGTCTGTTATTTGGCACCTAGAAATCTTAGGGAGCACGTGAAAATATAATGCTAATGGGCATGTGCTCAGCCAGACTGCACAGAGAATGTTTTTAACTGTTATGAATGATGTTAAGTGGATGAAAATCCAAGACCCTTATATTCAGAATTTATCTTGTTCTTTTTCTTCCTAGCTAAAGTTTTAAGTTTGCAATTCGTTTTTTTTTCTTCAGTGGTGGGCAGATTTGGGAAAGGTTGCTCTGCCAGCACCTCCATTTCATACTTGTGGAATTCCCTTCCTCCTTGAGATTTGCAGTTTCTTTGGGGAAGGATAAAGTCAGGAATGAATTATTTGTAATGCTCAGCTGGTAGCTTCAGGGAATGACTCTTGATTTCTTTTCTGGTGTTGCATAGAAATGGGTATTTGTGGAGGCTGGTGGATTCCAGTTCCTTCACTTTGTTCACATCCCCTTTTACAAGGAGCCAGGATCTCTTCTCCTGGGTGACTCTAATTCAAGCCAGCTCCTGTGACTCATCAGTTGTCTGGAGGATGCCATCTTTGCCATGATATTTGTAAGCCTGGTCTTTGGCACTGATGACATATCAAGCTGTCAGGGTTTAGGGTCAGGGCAGCCCCTTAGACCTAGAATGGGTGCTCTCTGTTAACCCCCCTGTGTCCCCAAAGGGGAGAGAAAGGGAATAAGGGAGACTCAGCCATTAGAAAAGGAATCTGGGACAGCTTGAATGAAAATGAAAATAATAATAATAATGGAATATATACAAACATACACAAACCCAGTATCAAACTCAACCCCCCTGGTGGCAATTCCATCACTGTCACCACTGGTGCTGTGGAGCAGGCACTGGGGCAGTCCCAGGCTGGGCCCAGCAGCAGAT
>JANHFX010009093.1:22542-56253 GCA_027560015.1 Chloroceryle amazona
GAAACCAAAGGATCAACTCTTTACTTCGTCATGATTTTTTTTTCCCCTGATGCCAGGCAGCACAGCCCTGTTTTTATTCTTTGCCATGACTGAGGCAGATGAAGCCTTAGAGTTGAAACTGGCCAGCTTTGCCTGTGCCATAAATGACAGGGTGATGCAGAGACTCCTCGCTGCCACTCTGCCTACACTTTGCACCTTGAATACTTCAGCAACCAACTACACTGGCGTAAAGGAGTAACATTTTTAGAGCAAACAGGAATTCTCCCCATTTACATCAGTGCAACTGAGAACATAATTCATGTCGTCATCAGTTTGCCTTTAAGCGTTGCTCTTACAGATTTTTATATGTGACAAACGTTCCAAATTATTCCCCTGTAAACAAAGATTGCACTTATACTGCCAGCAAGCCATTTTTTTTTCTGCCACTTCTGGTTTGCCAATTTTATTATTTATTTATTTGCCAATGATTTAATAGCAACCTTTTATTTTCTTGTATCCAGCTTTTCTTTTATCCTGCTGAGAAATTGCAGGTGGGTGCATAACATATACCTGACAAACCTGCACATGTTGACACAATGTGTAGCTATGTGTACTCTGTGTGTGAGGAAAATAAAAGCTGTGTAGAGGTTGTGAAGTTAGCACAGCACCTGCAATTAGCAGACACTGATTTTGCTGAGACATAGCTGGAGAAATATGCAGGCTTTTGTTTATAGGTACAGTAGCAATTGCACATGTTTGCAGAGCAGATGGTTATAGCCATGGAAGTGCACAGTTCTACCTATACCTGCCTGTTCATTAATGGTCATCCTGGTCTCTTATGTTGTTAGTAACCATAAAATGAAATTCTTTTAGGTGTCATGGAAGTCTGATGTTTAAAAAAGCCAAGTAGTCCCTGATACACACCCTTGAATGGAAAGTAGTTATATGATTAGAAGGATAATTCCTGCTTTTCTCAGTAATCTAAAGGATGCCAATGGCTCTGCTTCCATCTAACTTTCTTTATAAAAGGAAGGTAAGACAAGGAAAATAAGTATTAGCTAAAAATAAATTGGACTTGCAATGCAGTCCAACATTGAAAGCTGTTGATGCTTTGCATGAAGCCACTGAAAGGAGAGTCCCTCAGAGGCTGAAGGCTTTCTGGAAGCAGTGAGAGATCCCTTCTGTTAGGCAGCAAGTGGAAAGTGCCTCAGTTTCCTGCCAAACTTCCTTGAATTTCTGCTTGAAACGTTGGGCCATGAGGCTTCTGCTACCTTGTGTCTCATCTCTGCTTCAAAAAGTATCCATTTTTCTGCAGCATTATAAAGCTTCTTTTCATGTTTTCTGCTTTTGTAGCTGAGCAGACCCCAAAATCCTGTGCATTCACCACCTGGCCCTTCCACCTCCCCCTCTGTGGACTGTGCTTTTATAAACTCTGAGGTTTTATTTAAAATTTTTCCATGCTTTTTGACATTTTCCTACACAAAGGCAGTACAGAGTGCATTTTGTCCCCAGAAAGGTCTGTTCAAATAGCAGTTCATGTGAGTGACTAAGAAGATATGCCACCTCTGGAAAAACTAAATCAGCAGCCTTAGCTTACAGCTGGAGAGAAAAATGTTTGGAGGGAAACTGCCTTTCTGAGAAGAAATTAAAGACAGTGTCGAGGCAGCCAAATTGGAATAGTACAGAGACCCTGATCCTAGTAACAACAAGTCCTGCATACTGAGAACTTTTGGTACTTGAAGCAGGTCCTCTGCTGAACTTTGGATTCAATCAGAATTCTTCTTGCTGGCCCATCATTTCCAAGGGACTCTTTAATTCCCCGTGATAACAGCTCTCAACCGCTCCTGCACTAGTTTTCCATTGATTATCTGCTTCACCAGTCTCTTCTGCATCACTGTTCAAAGAACACTTGTTTTGGGGGTTACTGCAGGGTGTGTGACTCAGTGTGCTCTCTGTGGTACGTTAGGATAACTCAGATCCATGCCCCGTGCATTGACCTTCTGCCCTTGCTCTCTCCCACTAATATTTTCTTCAAGGACTGACACTCAAAATGAGTTTTGAAATGAGTTCTTCTCAAAACTCTTCCTATCTTTTCATCCAGCAGGACTGTTTAGAGGTGTCTTGGGAATGGGTTAAATATTTATGTTGTGTGTCACGTTCTGGTGGGAGTTGCATTGGTATCAATCCAAAATTACTAAATCTCTCTGCATATCAGGATGGTTCTCTACAGCTGAGGGAGATTCTGTTCTGCAAAGGAAAAAAAAACACTAGGGAGGAAGAGTGGATTTCAAAGACTAAGGGTTTGTTGCTGTTGATAGCAGCAGTGCTACTAAAAGCACTTTGTGGCAAAAATAAGAATACTAATAATGCAAATCATTTTAGAATGCCACGTAATATACCATACTTTCCCAAATACCTTTTTTGACCTTTAGGACTGATTTTTTCCTGCTTGCCAGTTCTCATGATTGTGAAGCAGAGGTTCTGCAGGGGTTCATCTCCAGCAGCAATACTATTTTTGGCTAGAAAGGCTGCAACAAACACCCAAAGATGAGTCAGGGCAGGATGTAGTTGTGGCTCAGGACAGGCAGCAACAGTGTTTTCCTCAGCAAAGGATACAGATGCATTATAAACTGAAGCTACTGGCTTTGAAGGCTTGTAACATAGACCTCTTTGGCCCTCAGGTAAAGTCTTCTCTAGCCCTTCAGTCTTTTACAGTCTAAGATGTTCAAAGCTGTGGTGAAACATTTATTTCTTAGGTACCCTACCGCACTGTACTGCATATCAACATATATAGTCTTTTATTAATAGTGTGTTAAAATTAATTACACTCATTGTGCATGCTCCTAGATCTGAATAGTCCTAGAGGATCTTTCATAGTTCCACAGTTCCTATCCACGGTCATAATTTCATGTCTACAAACATCAAATTCACTAAAGCAAAGGCATCATCTTTCCATCTGATGAGGAAAACATCCAACACTTTGCCCTTCCATAAAGAAAAAGAGCTTCCAACAAACTTGTAGTTAACTTTTAGTCAAGTGCCTTACTAGGTCTATGAGCTTGCTTTCATCTCTGTGACCAGCTCAGGTAGTTGATGTTGACCTACGAAACCTGCTCCTTGTTGAATGTGCACCTTTCTTCCTGCACTGCTACATCTGAGTCTTCTCAAGGAAGATCAGAGGGATCTGAGCGGTCTCAAAGAAAGATCCTCAGCTATGGATTCTTTTTCCCCTTTGTTTTGACAGACCATGAATCAAGGAACCTTGTAGGGAAGGTCTGTCCTTTGTTGCAGTCTTCTTTAAACAGGAGAGGGGGTGGAACAGCATGTTTGGAAAAACACAGTCTATATGATTCATTACGTTTTGAAAAGTGGACATCTGTCCAAGGTCCACACAAACCCCACATTTTATTAATAGAGAAATGTCTGCTCAAGTAAAAACCTTCCTGAAGGAGCACAATGCACTGTGTGGCTTTTCCTTTGCCTTGACTTCAATGTGTTTCTAGGACTCTGTATCTCCAGCTCATTCATTAATGCCCCAAAATTCACATTCTATTTGGAGATAAATTTGTTTAGGTTAGAAAATTTGCTAGTATAACTTCACATAAATTCAAACGCACCAAAATGCAATATGAGTAAAGTTTCTTCACGTGAAGCTTCAGGAAGGGTTCCTCTGTTACTGCTTTCAGTCACTTTGTTGGTTTTCTCCACTGTTCATGCAAATGAAGGAAAAGCTCCTACTTCAGTGTAGTAATAAAAGTATAAAAACCCCAAAAAACAGAAGAGCAAAAAAATGGAAAGACTTTTTCACTGTGAGGGTGACTGAGCACAGGTTGCCTGGAAAGGTTGTGGAGTTTTTATCCTTGGAGATATTCAAAAGTAGTCCAGATGTGGTCGTGGGCAGTTGGGTGTAGGGGACTCTGCTTGATCAGGGAAGGTTGAATGAGATGATCTCCAGAGGTCCCTTCCAACCTTCTCTTTATGCCTGGATTTGAATCTGCACCATGAAAAGCTTCTCGCTTGCACGCTGAATTAATCAACTTGCACAGCAATTTCACTGTCACTCCACTAGAGTAAAAGTGTGTCTCGTGAGACAAACAGGTCACCTAGCTGCACCTATCACAAAAAAATGCTAGGGGATGCCACACAAAGGCTTATATTTGTGTTTAATTTGTATTTAAGCACTGACATATCTCAGGCAGCCGAGAAAACACCCTATGGAATGCAGGGGGAGGAGGGAGAGCCAGTCTTCTGAGATGAATCTTCATGAAATTACATTTTTTGGAAGAATACCAGGGAATGCTACGAATAAAGCACAGCATATGTATGAAGATACTGTTGTCTAGACCACTAAGGATTAGGTGTTCCTTCTTATTTTATCCAAGCAATGCTGTCTTCTCTGCAAGATCAAACTCATTCTCCAATGTGCAGTTAGTGGCTGTAAAGAAAACAACTTCCCATGGCATTTATTAATTGCTTATAAAAGGAAAAGCAGACTGAGCGTGCCAGGTCTTAATATTATAAGAGCTCATGCTCATTTCTGTGTGTTTGACTTCTCCTAGGCCTGGTGTGTGTATCACCTGACACCACTGATTTTCAGCACCCTGCATTCTATTAGCTCGCTAAAAGAATTTTTTTTCCCAATGTTCAGTAATGAACAGGTCAAAATAAAACTCATTCTAAAAGAACTTGGTTTCCTTTGAAGTGAACGTGTAGAATTCACAGCTCTCAAGCTGTCTCATGCACAGTCCCAGCCAATCTATTCACTGAGGCTCAGAGAGAGCATCCAGGTACCATTCTCAAAACATCATCTGGGTGGGGAGGGGTTTTCATATCTCAGCTGCTTAAGAAGGTAATTAGTTCTTGATCTGCATATAACTGCGAGTCTTCTGATTTTGCTTCACCCTTTGTTGTGGGTTTGTTTTTTTCTTGTTTTCTTTGTGTGGTTTTTGTTGTTTTGTGTGTGAGCTTTGTTAGGTTTTGGGTTTGGCTTTGGTGTGGTTTGGTTTGGTGTGGTTTGGTTTCATGGAAGAGAGTAGGTTGCTGTTTTCTTTCCTTGCACACATACAAATACAGCTTCCCAAGATGACCAGAGAACTGTTTCCTCAGCTTAGGCACTTCTGACATTTTGCTGATTTTCTATAGGTGGCATTATTCCAACTCCCCACTGTTTATCAGCTGTACTGCAAGAAGTTAAATAACGAGTCACAAAAATCTCCATAACAAAACCCAGGAATAAAAAACCCAGACAAACCAAACGTGGAGTCTGTAGCCATTTAGTGAAGGCATCATCTGAAAACTGGCATTGAAAATGAGAAATAACCAATTTCTAAGCAAGATTAGCAATTCTACATAACGAATGGTCAATAATTATCATACTTAAGTAAAAGCACTTCCATCATTCCTTCCCGGATCCCCCACCTTATGTTTTTAGTAAAATCTGGCAATTCCCCTTTCTTCCTCCTGCTAACACAGAAACTTGGACCTTTGGATTCTGCCACTGCTCTGTTAAAACAGTAGTTTGCTGAAGCAGTCATTATGGCAAACATCATATGGTGTTATAGAAGAAAATTAATAGTGAATTAAGTGAATCCTTTAATAAATTCCCAGAGTGGGGGTTGCAAGATATGCTCTGGTTGGTTGGTGACCTTCTCAAAGCATTCCAAATAAAAAATATTGGTGTTCAAGGACTTGGTCTGAAAGATTGAGCTTGTGTGGTCAAGGGGAACAAAATGATTGAGAGCTGGAACAAGCTATACTTAAGAAGGCAAGACTGAGATCAAATTCAGAACTAACCACTCTTTTCCCACTAGGCACACACATATAACTGAGTGGACACCCAATGCTATAAGATTCGGAATTTTAAGCAACTGAATAATCAACAGAAGGTGACTGTAGAACAGATCTTACAGCTACAGAGCTGTGGTTGTAAATTAGATGACTCAGTCCGTAGAATTACACGAAAAATATTTGAATAGTGAATTTTCCTTTGTGCACAGGTTGTGCTAGATGCTAATTATCTAGGAGTTGAGATCTAGATAAATTACCACATCATAAATCTACAGAACATTATTAATAACTGTAAAGTTTTATGAAGCAAGTGACAGCAAGCTGGTTGAAACTTTTAGAAGCTAAATGACACCTTCAGCTTGCATGGGTACTTAACAGTCCGATCTCTGCTGGGACTCGGAACATTAACGTGGAGTTATTAATTTTGGTTTAGGGTATTTGAAAGTTACCTACTTGATGAATTTGTAGACTTAACATTTTTAAAATGGGAAATTCTCAGCTCATTGGCCGAGAATGCAGAATGTCAAACTGGCCAGATGCTTGAAGACCCTGCCTGCCATGATTTTCCTATGCCATATTTTTCCCTGCCTCATACTATACATATCCCATCATTACACCTTTTTTTTTTTCACAGCATCCTTTCAAAGCACAGGTTCATCTTTGGCAGTGGATTCACACTGAATAGGGTAGAAACAAAACTTCTGAGGAAGGCATTGCTGTGGATTCTTCAGCACACTGATAGATATTCCCAGGGACACATCAGATCAGACCTCTGTAACAGCAGAGACAAAGAGAGAAGCACATCAGATGTTGTGAGGTCTCAAGAGTGGAAAGGAGTAGAGATTGTCATCATGCCACTCTGGGTATTTACAGTTCATCTGCATCCTGAACATGCTGTGAGGTTCTAGTGACCTCATCCAAGTGGATATGTTAGGATGAGGAAGGTTGAAAAAGGAAGAGAATAGGGAATAGTGAATAATTTATAGAGGATGGATGGAGGGTCAACAGTTTCACTGCCTTTTCCACTCTAACAGGAGGGGTCTTAGATGAAGTTCAGAATGAACAGAAGGAGAGAGCTCTTCATGGAGCACACAACAGACCTGCAGAGCAATTTCATAAATTACACTGTGGATGTTAAAAAATGACCTTAGCTTAGAAAAAGACAGAACATAAATACGAGCAATACAACCACTGTCAGTTACTAAAAATTCATAATGACATTTGTTTAAAGAATTTAATGATCTTACCCTCAGTGGAGACTTGGAAAGTAGTAGGGGGAACTATCTTGTTCTTACTCTTGACTGCTCGCTGGTGACAGGATTGTGGGCTGAACTATCCTTGTTTTGAAGCAGAGATGTTATTCTTCTGTTACTTCAGACCTAGAATAAGGAATCCTTGATTTTCAGCCCTTTCTGACAAATTTGATGAATTCAAAGTGTAAAACCATTTTAAACTTTCCTATTTAGGGATGTATATAACCCCAATATTCTGTAGCATGAATACATATTGAACTAAAAAGTAATTCTATCATTTATCCTTAGATGTAGAATCTGTTATTCAGTATCACACTTAATGAATACAAAATGTATACATTTTTGCCAGATTATTCTAAAGCAATAGTAATCCAAGAACAGTTTCTTCACATCAATTTGCAATTCAGTATAAGAAAAAACTTTGTCTTTCTTAAGTTTCAATTTGGCTGGAGAGAAAAGGAACATGAATGCCTTTGAATATTCAATGCATGGCTTAGAGGGTTTCCTGAGGTGTCATATTTTGCTTTGGGTTTGTTTATTTTTTATGTGAAAAATACGTCAGGTAGTATACAAAGCAGTGAGTCTGAGGATTGTAGAGCATATTATGATGATAGTCTTGGAATAAATTTGGCTCAGGTTTAACCTAATTCAGTGGATCAGCATCATTTCTTCACGGGCAACACTGGGGGCTAGTATGTAGGTAGCTTCAAGATTGTAGTTCTCTGGCACCTTGAAAATATTACTATTTCCCCTGGGGGAAATAAATTATTATTTCCCTGGGGGAAATAATCCATATTACCCCGAGTACACCAGTAAAAAGCAGAACAAATAAATCAGTCTGTTATATTTTCTCTCAATATCTTATTGAAGAGATAATACTGAAAGAAGATAGAAAAATGTACAATGTTTTAATTCCACTGATTCATAAAGTGAGGCAAAATAATGGAATTGGTCTCAAAAGACTGGGGAGGAGTTTGGATTTATGATTTAGGCTAAACACAGGTTCTGAAGTGTCCTGTAGCACAAGACAATGTTTAAGGTTTAAATATACGATCGTATGTCCATGATCCAAACATTGGCAAGGTGCTTGCCAGGTTCAGAACCAACTGTACAGAAACACAGGTGAGATCAAGCACAAAAGAATTCTCCTGCAGACCATGTCACCATAAAAAAAAAATGTATAAGAACATTGAAGAGGAAATGATATTTCAGCAGTGATACAGAAAACACCTTTTTGGAACATCATGAGATTTCTGGAGATGATTAGTAGCCATCTGTCAGAACATTTTGTTCAAATTACTCCTCTTCAGCTAATGGTTCTGTTTAACAACAGGAGATTAATAGGTTTGGAATGATCAGCCTACAAACCAAAATTATGCAATATTTTATTTTGATGAATATTGTCATAAAATATCCTCTTGCTCTTTGTTGTTTTAGTAGAGAAGTGTTTCCAGGATGATATATTTCCTAACTTCTGTTAAACACATACCTGTGAGTTTTTAGAAGCAGAAATAGAACCACTTAACTGGACTGCCTCATATGAAAGCTATAGCTTCTGGCTGTCTCATAAATGTCACATTTTAATCCACTAAGCTCTATCTAGTCCTTACAATAGAAGAATGGAGGGAATAACAGAATAAAACTGTTAGAAGACCAGGGAGTCAGTTTTGTACCCCTGTTTCTTCTGTACTCTGTGGACAGCACCATGGTTACTGGGGTTACTGGGGAATGCAGCCAGCACATAATTGTTACTCAGTTTCTTGGTTCCTTCTACCTGGATTAAGCCTTGCAGTTTCTTTCTGTTTATGTTTTCGGAGATATTACTCTTTTCATGCTCCCCTCCCCTCCAATTCTGATTTCATTTCCCACATAAATGAATACAAAATCCTTTTCTTCCAACATAAGGAGATTTTTTTCCTTATTAATATTGCTGAATGAAAACTATTGTACATTAACACTTTCTTAGACCACTGTGAGTTAGCTCTCTCTTTGCATCCCACTGCCTTTTGTTTCCATATTTTATCAAGTGTAGCCTACATATCTTTCATTTTCAAGCCCTTCATTGCCAGTCTTCATTCTCACTGTATTTTTTTCTTTATTGCTGGAAAGTCCTGTTCCTGCTTCCAATGAGTGCTGGCCTCATCACCTCGTAGATTGATTTCATATGGCATGTTTATTCTTCCTTTCTTCACGCTAGTTCTTCTCCTTGGGGGAGCCTCTGTAAAATTCAAATAATTGCTTTCTTTTAAGTGTCTTCTTGGGATGCTCCTTTGTGATAATACCTGCAAAAAACTTGACACCTCTTCAGCCAACGGGGTGATTAAAACCATCCTCTTCTTAAACTCTCCTACATCTATCTTATCTTTCATTGCAACATTAAAATTACATCTCTTTCTTTGGCATAGGATTTGTCTTGCTCTGTTTCTGGTTAACTAGCTATGATCTGGACTCTTCATAAGTTGGAAGAAGGACAGAAATAAGCAAGGAAAATATAAAATGTTCTCTTTTCAGCATAAGAATTTATCAGTACTTCTCCAAGCGTTAGAAGTTTGGTTTCAGATGGGTCCTGAGAAATGGCAGTGCTGAGAATAAAGAAATAAGAGCTTTGCAGACTTGCAGTAGAAGGTTTGTGAGACTGTTTTAAATGATTTGCATTTGCAATTGCAGACTGTGCCAGATCTTAACGATGGAAGCAGGAAAAATACAAAAAGCTAGTAATCAAACCAGAAGAATAATTCTATACAGGTACGAGGAAGCCCTTGTTTTAACCATATGGTTTTCTTTTCCCACATTCCTTATCACTAAAGGAGGCAGATAAGTCACTGTCGTTTCTATTTAGTGCTTCAGTCATGCCTCATAACCATTCCTCCAGAGTATGTGTAGGGAGATCAAATACTAAGCCAATGCTACCAAGCACTGTAACATTCAACTTCACTATCATAAGTCCACGTTCCACCATGATGTAATCAACAGCATCATTAGAGAGCCAAAGAAAATAGATAGGAGCTGATAATCTTAGGCCAAAATATATTCAGGAAAAATTCTTCAAAGCCAGACCAGAAATGCAAAATGCATTCATTATTTGTAACATGTCAGCTAGGTATTTGTTATGTGTCACTGCACATGTTAAATATAGATCCACACACTTTCAGCTTCCTGGTTTGCACTGGCAGTATTGTGATGTTACTGACCTCCTCACAGCTTGGAAGGTATCCTAACCATAAGAATATTCATCCTCTTCTCCTCCAGGCATGTTTTATGGTCAAAAATGTCTATGGCTAAAATGTTGTGTGTCCCACCCCCCATCTCCCATGTGTTTTTCTGGATTTGGTTCTCTCATTGTGGATCTCTGGGGAGGTTGGTGGTAGGACACTTTCCAGTGTGCTGTAGTCCCTGCAGGGAAACACAGAATCACAGAATGTTCGGGGTTGGAAGGGACCTTGAAAGCTCACCTAGTCCAACCCTCCTGCCAGAGCAGGATCACTTAGATTAGGTCACACAGGAACATGTCCAGGGGGGTTTTGAATGTCTCTGGAGAAGGAGACTCCACAACTCCCTGGGTAGCCTGTCTCAGTGTCTGTCACCCTCACCATGAAAAAAATTCTCCTTGTTCTGTTTCTGGTTAACTAGCTATGATCAGGACTCTTCATAAGTTGAGAAAAGGACAGAAATAAGCAAGGAAAATGTTTATGTGGAACCTCCTTGTTCCAGCTTGTACCTGTTGTCCCCTGTCCTGTCATTGGATGTCACCGAGAGGAGCTTGGCTCCATCCTCCTGACACTCGCCCTTTCCATATTTATCAACATCAATCAGGTCACCCCTCTGTCTGCTCTTCTCCAAGCTAAGGAGCCCCAGCTCCCTCAGCCTTTCCTCAGCAGGGGGATGCTCCACTCCAGTGCAGTGGGAAAGCTGTCTCCATGCTCAGCCCAGGGCAGCCCTTCTGCACAGGGAAAGCAGCACTGTTTGAGATACTTCAGAAAGGTCTGTGAAAAATAGGCATCTGTGGCCTTTAGGGACCTCAGGAAGCTAGAGAGGGTGTTTGTTTCTTTGTCTTGGAGTTAAGAACATCAATGATAATTTGTATGCTTACATATCTTTTATTTTTTTTTTGGATCTTATCCCTGAACACATTACAAAGGCCTGAGATTTGTTTAATCATCTTTTATTTTCTAGTTTATTTTCTAGTTTCATAATATTTCCAAACAATTTTCTGTTCCTCTGTTCTGCAAATCTCATCCCAAAAATATTTATCTTGGCTGACAGAAAAATTAAGCAGTGTAGCAGACATCTGTCACGGATTAGTGGATTGAAAAGATACAAGAAACAAATTTGGTTATCTGTGACTGGTACCATTTGTAATTGCTTTTCCTCTGTGGCACTAGCTAGCTTGTACCTCTAGCTTTCCACATATGTAGCTGCTCACAAGACCCTTCAATGGCTATGATGTTTGTCAAAATGATAGCCACAAGTCACTATACAAATAAATCTATCAACCAGTTACTGGGCAGCAAAATTTCTTGCCCTTCTAACCAAAATCTATTTGTGAATGATAGATTCACTGTCTTATTACATGGCAAATGTTGAAGAGATCAGAGCAACTTGTCCTGGGCATTAATAGAAACACAGATGCTAAGCATCTCCCATGGTTTGAACTGTTTATTTGTGGATAGCTCAGTAACTAATAAAAAGCAATGTTGGGAAATTACTCAGTAAGCTGCAAACTTCATTAGAAAGAGTTTGCATAATAACTTCAGACAAGTTGAACAAGTAGGCTAAGAATCCAGCATTTTATTTTTCTGATTCATACACATCCTCTGCAAGAATCTTGTTCTAAGGAAACCATTGCCCTTTTTTTCTTGAGCTGTAAAAGACAACCCCGTTAGGTGTTGCATGACACATTACTCCTTTCATGTTGGCATGCTCTGTGAGAAAGGACAGAAAGGTTCCCTTGACTGTTTCTCTCTGCTTTCTGCCATTTCATTTTATTTTTGAATGGTTTTTTATTATTAATTTTTCCCACTAGAAAAGAGCAGAAATGAAGTTGAATATATAAACTGATAAGAGCACTGACATCAGCCTTATCGTTCCATTTATCACTTACAATTGCTCCATTAATGCTCGTTGTTCACTCTGTGGAATTTTAAGAGTTTGGACAATGAAAATAGATTCAATTGGTTCACTTTTATCCCTGTCATCATTTTGTTTCTCGATGGCATCCCAAGAACAGGTCAGTGGGGTACCCTCTCAGCTCCTGTTGTGCACATGCCACTGTATGGGGACATTGATTGAGGTCCTGGGCACTTGTTTACAGCTAGAAAAACTTTTATATTCTTTTCCCTGAAACAATGGGACAGCTCTTACTTAAAAGGTTGATCTCTAACCACTCTTAAAGAGAGACTCTCACACTCTCACCCAAAAGTTAAAGTCACAAAATGTCACACTGTCCCACAGTGGAGTCCACAGCCTTCTAGACACTGAAGTGCTTGGTTCCCCTGTGCTGAGAGCCATTTATTTGTTCATGTCACCCAATAACTGTCTTCTCAAATGTCTAACAGTTAGTGCAATAATAACCAGACCACAGGACCTTTTCCATTCATCAGTTTCCCATTCACTAGGGTGCAGAACTGGGTCCCTTTTGTACCCTTTGGTTTTTGGGTGAATAGGTTCTGAAGGAAAGGGTGGGATGGTGATGGGTAGTGGAGGTTTCCTCTCCCCTCCACGGCCACTGCACACTCCACCTCTTGCACCCCTGCTGTCCTAGGACAGTGGTTAGGATCCTTGCTGCAGGATTTTAATCTTTGTATGTAGTGGAAGAGTCTAAAAGCAGATTTTCCACATGCTGTGTTTTGTTTTGTTGTTTTGAATACCCAGGGCATGTAAAAGAGATTGGTTTTTAAGTAAAGCAGCAGCCACTGTGGTGCATTTTAAGGAGCCTCTAGGTAAGTGTGATGGGTGCTTTAGCAAACAGACTTGATCTCTTAAGGTTCTTAAGCTTTTTAAACAAAAAAACCCTGCCACTTATTTTATTCTGATCACAGCGAGCCAGGCACTGAGGTAGCCCAACTTTCTTCCACTCTTTCTCAGGGATTTCTGAGACCTAGAGATTTTCAGAGACAGCTTCTGTAGTATGCCTGCCTACAAGGTTGGGTAGCAGCTGGAACAGTTGTTCTCAGGATTAACATTTTGGAGTTATGTCCCATTTGAGGTCCACAATGTCCTTCAGCAACAGCAGAACTCACAAACAAATGTTGATACTGCTGGTGTTTAATGAGACCTGTGACACCAGTTCTGCTTTCCTAAGTTCTTCTTCCCTACTGTTGCAGGATTTCAAGGCAGTTGATGTGAATCTGTAGCTGCCTTTTTATCTAACAACAAAAAAAACCCTATAAAAACAACCATTGCCTGGAATGTTTTAGAAGAATCATGGGAGGACCACAAGTTGCTCAAAAGCCTGCAATTCGAGTAATCTGAGGACGCTGAAAAAAGTTTCCAGAGCTGTGTGGTTAATATTCATCATTATGTGCATTTTTTCCAACATGACTAAAAAGCTTTCGGGCCAGTCTTGCATTCCTGCTCACCTAATCCAAATGATGACACTGTGCAATCAGTCACAGTGAATGAAGTGTGCTTTGTAAGTAGTCAACACTTCTCATTTTCTGACCCTGGTCCAGGTCCACTTGTCATTTATCTGCTGAGAAACATGGCATTCCCCTTCCTGATTTCTGCTCGCTGTCTCTGCTTTGCAAATCACATCTTGAAAGTACTCTCTGATAAGCACAGAGTTATCTGTGTCCCTGCCAACTTTTTAGCTTGTGATCATTTTTGGGTTTGTGTTTCTTTCCCTAAAGATATCTCTATATAAAGATGAATATTTAATGCTACTGATTCCTTTGGGATAGTGGGGCAAGTATGTGCTATTTAATACTGCCTGGCAGAATTGTAACAGATATCAGGGAAAAAATGGTCTGAAATTGCCAGTAAGGGTTTAGGCAACAGCTAAAGCTGAAGCAGAAGTGCAGCTGAGTGAGAGGGGATAGTCCAGGCCCTGTCGGACCCTGGGGCTGCCCAGGGGTGGTGGAGGATGCCTATGGGGGTCTGTCAGGGGAGGGATTGGCAGCCAGGGCCCATTCTACCTCCAGGCAGGAGCAGGGCAGCTGGAGGAATGGGACAGTGCAGCCCAGGGTCTTGGGTACCTCCCTGAGGCTGGGGACAGACTGAAGCTGGGAGGGACCAAGAGCTCACAGTTAGGGGCCAGGATATGGATCTGGTAATGGGAATTAAGTTCAGACATAGCTGCAGATGAAGACTCAGTAAGGGTGTGAGTGGGAGCCTCAGGTGAAGAAGGTCCTGCCCAGGCTGGGGTGCTTTCCAGCTCTTCCCTTGTAGCAGCCCCTGCCATGGGTGAACCCACTCTGACTGACACTGGCTGACCCCCCTGGCAGAGGTGTGCTCAGGACAAGTCCCAACAACAGCAAACAGCCAATTTCTATCAGGAACATGTATAGCATTCCTGATGCTACAATGCCCCAGGCATGTGAGGCATTTTATTAGCAAAGAGTGAGACAAATTTAGGTACAATGTGCAAGGCAGGCAGTTTCTCATAGCTGAGAGCTATGGGCAGGGCTCCTCTGTGGCCAAGCTCCATCCGCAAGGCACAGTCAAGTAGCACCACACCACAGTAGCTACCAAAGGAGCATGGTAAGGAAAAGGCCACTGGCCACTTAAGGTCAAAACTCAGGACATTCCCATTCTATTGGCTCATCTGAATCTGACACCAATTTGCTGACTTACTCTGGCTTCCTACTCTTAAGACAATAGCTGGAGAGACAGGGTATGTGGGCATGCAGGAAAACCTGGGAACATCTCATTCTGCTGGACAGAGGAGGCTGCTGGCAACATCCCTCATGTGCCTTTCAATTTTCTAAGTGCTGCCCAAGGCTTCTGGCCTCTGTACACTGCAGGACCTCATTGTTGCTTGCTCCTTAGCTTCCTACACCAGCCATTGCTAATTCTTGCAGTGTTGGTGACTCATTGGAGCAAGTTTTGATGGATTATGGGGAAGATGACAACATTGGTGAAGTAGGAGTAAGAGGGACACCTCACCAATGACATCATCTGCATACGAAACAAAACCTGACTTGAGCATTATGGTTTCACTAACAGTATTGTGTCCAGTGTGTAACACAAGGAAGGAAAAAAGTGAAGATATGCTTCTGAGCTCGAGAGGAACTGGGCTTAAGATTCATAGCTCTTGCTTCAGTCTAATGTCTGTGAAACTGGGGTATCCTGCCACACAAGGAAACAAAATCGGAGCTCCCCTGTGGTGCCTGCTACTGGATTATAGGAAATCAGAAATCAGAAACAGGAATCCAGCTGCTAGGGAAAAGATATTTTCTACTACATTCATACTGAAAGGCACCTGCCATTCAAGAACTCTTGCCTTTCATTAAAACTTAGGTCATGACAGAGCAGGGCAGCATTTGATAGACTAAAAACCACTCTTCTACCTGAAATCAGAGGAGCTACAGCAATCCAGGTGTCACTGTCATTTTCACATTCTCTGAGTGAAAGCAAAACATCTCTTCCTTCCACTAATCAACAAAAAACATGTTTGAGAAAAATAAGAATGTTCATATCTTTAACATTCTGTATTCTTGAATGAACTACAGTAGATTGACTACAATGGAAATGAATGAGAGCTCGTTTCTTGCAAGTTTCCAGAAAGCCTTGCTGGCACCTTGGAGGGATGCAACCCGTGCTCCAAAGCTCATCTGTTTCACTCCTTGTTCCCTTTAGAATTCATGAGATTCAAGTTGCCCCTAGGGTTTCTAATTACTAAATGCTGAGACCACAGGATGCAAAGTAATAACCTGGTATAGCTTCTTTTTCTGATTCAAATAAATCAAGGGTCTTTCAGTTTGTTAACTTTGTCCTTCCAAGTTTAATACTGCATCAACCATTGCCTGTGTAAATCATTCAAGCTTTAGGCCAAACTAAATATCCTCTGTCTCCCACAGCTGGCACACTGTTGGCTTAGAAACATAAAGCTGGCATGCAATCTTATATCCTGTGTCCGGAGTATTTGGGCTAAAATACAATTGATTGTGTGCCCAGGATTGACTTTTCATCGAATATCTGTCTCAGCCATCTGGTACTACACAGAACTGATGGGACTGACTTGGAAGTCACAGATACTTCTCATCTATACCTAGTATTTTTTTTGTTGTTGGTTGGTTGGTTTGCCTTTTTCTGTCTGGTTGGTTTGTTTTTATTGTTCTTTTTGTCTCTTTGGGGTTGGGGTTTTGGTTTGGTTTTTAATTTTTTTTTTAAGAAAACTGTCACTTTAGGTTTGAAAGATAAACTGTAGTTTAATTTATGGAGTTGGATTAACTATATAGGAAGTTTCACATTGACATCATGGGTTCACTTTCTCCTACACAAACAGACCCAGTGATTAGAGATAGTTCTGTGATTCTGCTTGAACCACTGGAAACATCTGGGCTTTTACAGTTTCCTGATAGAAGGCAGGCATTTTTGCTTTTTTTTTTGTGTGTATGGTAACAAACCATGTTATTGTAATGACTTAATTACCCACACAACAAAATGAGGGGCTGACACAATAGCCATAAACTATTTGGAGTCTGGTTGGGAGAAAGTACATCTGGGGAAAGGATCAAACAAGAGTATGTTTTGCCTTTCTTTATGTTCTTGAAGATGCTGATGGTAAATAAGAGTGTATGAGAAATCTTAATCTACTGTTTCAATTACTGCTTCTATAGAGAGACTGTGGGCTGAGTTAATTATGTCACAGATGTAAAGAGAAGAATAGAGCAGAACTTTTTTTCAATCTCTATATAAAAGCACAAAGCAAATGTGGACTGACATCATTGCAGAATGTGCTTGGCATTATTGCTTAAATGCAGGGAAGAATCCATGATGTAGCCTATGCCTTTTAACTTGTCACAGTAGAACAGCACTATCAACTTTGGAAATTGGTTTAGATTCATATTATAAATACTGTTTGCATTCCTACCTGTATTAAAATGCATGGCAGTTTGATAGTTCTCTCATAAACTTTAGCTGGGCCATTTTCTCCCCTCTTTTCTATTTATTTTATACTCACTAGGAAACTTAAGCACAAACACACTGAAGAGTGTCCCAAAGACGTGTAGAACAAGGGATTTTCTTAGAACTTTTAAGTGAATGATAGTGACCTACATGGGTGCCTGCTCAGAGGTATCTGTCACTATGTTTTTGGTGTGCATTTTTCATAGACCTTTCCTTATTCACAGCATCAGTTGGCATTGGGTTGCTGGATCTGACTCAGCAGGTTCATATCTGATGGGACAACATATCCTGATACTACAAACCCATGGACAAAGGTGCATGCTGAACGTGTTGAGCTGGCAGGTCTCTGCCTGCCCTGTATAGCAGCAATTTGAGAGGCTGTAGGTGAGGAAATAGCTGCTTACAAGAATTTTCTCCAATCAAACTCTGGGGTTTTATTGGTGGGCAGACGTGAAAAGCGTTTAGAAATTGCATAAATATTTGTCCTTTCCCTTAAACCCCACTAATCCTCAAGGAAAAGAATCACAGTTAAAAATACACACTTCTAAGTGAAACACAGGGTTATGACAGTAATTATGATTTTGCCATTCAAGTTGCTTTAGCTAAGTGCTTGGGCATATGTTAAATTTCTTGCACATGTGTAGTCCTGTTGCAAACAATAAATCTAGTCAGGGAGTTATTTATTGGCTTATGTGCTTTCCTGAAGTGGAATATAAGGTGGGAGAAAAAAGGAAAAAGAACAAAAAAAAAAAAGAGAAAGTGAGATCTAATGTAATCACACTAACAGAAATTCATCTTTCAAAGTTACTGTAGGCTAGCATGTCACTTAAATGTGAACTTCATATCCACGTGCATGAAATGCTATTCATCCAGGGGCATCTGTGCACCATGTACTGCATGCAGCCCTGGGGGGGAGCACGACAGTCATATTAAAGAAGAGTGTTTTAGGAAGTGAAGAGAAAAAACCAGAAGATCTATTACGAAGCTGAAGGAAGATGGAGACAGTTGTGCTCCAGACTTCTGCTCTGGCTTTCAGTAACAAAATTGTGTGTACACAAGGGGACACAGTACAGCAGTGTTAAAAAACCAGCTGTTGTTTCTCCTTTCTGTAATTAAATACTATAAAAAGTGCTGGAGAAATTTATGAGTAGATCTTCATAAAGAGCATCAAGAAAAAGAGCAAATTCTACTTGCTGAGCAATATGTTTGTTGACGTACGTTCCTCTCTGGAAGACTGGAAAGGTGTGGGCTCTCAGGTTTGTCTGTAGGGTGTGGGGGGTGAGAAATTCTGTGGCATAATACATAAAAAAGCATCTTTAGCCCAGATGCAGACAGATTTTATAGACACCATAGAACTCTAAGAATAACAAATGTCATCACGCTCCCCTCTGCTGTGGATGCAGGCTGCATCTGATGCTTTGGGAGGTGAATGGGCAGTTTCCAGGCACCACTCTGGAGTGTTTCTCTGGTTTGTACCTTTGTCTTTCTCTCCTGTGCTTGGCTTGGATGGAAATTGAGGCAGCTTTGTGGCAGGGTGAAATTTTATCACTGCACTGCTCCCTCCACTGACCTCACCATTGCTACTCCACTTGGAGTGGTGCAAATGCTTCTGCAAATTCACGGTGAGGGATGAGGCAGGTCCTCAGTGCAACCTGCAGCAGAGAAATAAAGCCTAATCAAACACAAAAAGCAACCTGGATTTTAATGCAAATCCACTAGGTAGATGGATGAGATTTAGGAAATCAGTTTGCCCCCTGGAGATTCTCTTCCAAACCCAGTGCTGACTGCAGGGCAGTTTGCAGAGAAGACACATTCCTTCTCTAGGAAAACTCAGTAGCTTTAATATGCAGCCAGATCCAGACAAAGCAAAAGCAGGTGCTCTGTGCTGGAAGAACGAGGTGGGGGGAGATGATGATTTATGTTTCAAAAGGTTTATGTTTAGAAAGGTTTTTTTTCCAGGCTTAGGAATGTTCTTTTTTGTTTTTTTTTTTTACTTTTAGTTAAAGGTTTCCGAGGGGAAAAAACCCTGTGGTTTCAAGAGGATTTTTTCCCCAAGACATATTACAGTTGTGCAAGAAATATTTGTTTTGTCTTCCTAAAATTTAGTTCACAGAAGTATAAATACTTGCTTTTTTATTTCTTCACTTTAGACCCTTTATGGCACCACTCACATTGCCCCTAATTCTTATTTCACACACGAGAGCAGCCACAGGCACTGTACTGCTGACTTGACCACTAGCAATGTGCACTATCCCTGATCTATATTGGTATTTCACGGTGTGTTTATTGTTGTGAAAAACTCCATTAAATTATGTTTTTCCCTCAAGCATAAGGACTTTTCAAGAAATTAAAAAACAATAGATAAAAAAAAATCAAGAGGCCTTGATTAATTTGTATTTATTTTATTTTTTTATTATATATAGATGCATACATAAGCTTATTCTCCCTCTCCCCCTGACTCATTTTCAGGCTACTCTCATATTTTTAAGAAAAATATTTTATAAAAGACTAAGCCCTTTACAGTGCCTCCCCTCTGCAAAACCACCCCTCAGTATAAAGCAGAACAGTTGTGAGGGAGAGTCCTGCATCCTCTCTTAGGATGTTTGTCTATTCTGTTGTTTCACTTGTTGATTCATAAACATTCTCAAAAAGAGCTGCTTTCTCCTGCTTCCCACTGAAGTAGTTATCTTCTATTCCTTCATGAACTGCGGAAGAAGAAAAATGGTAGGAGAAGAAGAAAAAAGAATCTCTTTCCTCTTTTCCCCAGGAATGTGATCTCTTAATACAGCAGAGAAAAAAAACCAAACCAAATTAGGTAAGCTCCATACTGTGGAGATTTAAATTGGCCTATAATGACTATTTCTTTTGCTTGAAAGACTCTTTTGGTCCCAAAGGCATGTCCTATTGTGACAGTAAAGACTGTGTCATGAGTCTGTCATACCTAGAACTGGAGGACCTCTGTAAATCCACCCTTCTGTATAGAAGCAGAAACGTGGATCTGTGTTTCTTCTCTGTCCTTCCAACTGAAAACTCTACCAAGTGCTGCTACCATGCAATTACTAAATGCCAGGCTAAACTCTTCACCTGGTAGAAAGTATCTTCTGTAACACAGTAATGTTCTTAGCACCATGTTGAGAAACTCTTTGCTGATAATTCCTCAAATAGTACATGGTTACTTAGGTCACTGTCTTCCACTGAAACTCTTATTTTATCCCTGCTTCGTACTTGTGGCTTATTTGGATTATATGGTCAGACAGCATGGCAAACGGCCCATGAGGAGCCTGCCTTCTGTTGAGAGTCAAGTCTATGAAATAACATGATTTCAGCTGAATGCTTATCTGACAGAGCCAGTGAGAGACAGAGAGCCTTTTTCCATTCAAGAAAAATCGGAGTGGAAAGAATGTTTTTTATGACTTCCTTTCCAAATCTACATAAATGAAGCCTTCACTTCCTCACATAGTATTTCTCAAAATATGGGGTCATAGTACATACCAGGTTGACTCAGGTAGAACATCACTGCCATCCAAAAATGACATTGTTTTTCCAGAGGCCAGATAAATCTGTTTCTTGAGTAATGCATAGTAAGCAAAATCTCTTTATAGTACTAATTTTATTAATGTTTTGGGGGTTTTTTTTCCACTTTTAGTGGCTTTTTCTCTCCTCTCTACATTTTTCTTTCTACAGCTCCTCAACCTTTCCTTTTCTGCCTCTCTTTTTGGATTTCTGGTGTAGATCATCACTGTAGGGAAACACCACATGCTTTTGGTGCTGAATTTTGTGCTGCAAATCTCATATAAAGAAAGAACTTTGGTAACTCGCCTTCCCTTTCAGTCACCATCATCACTGAGATTTCCTCCTCAAATAACAGCCCCAGTCCATGATGCTTTCCCTTGTTACATTTGGAAAAGATAGGATTTGGGTGTAAATCACATGCAGGGCAATGTAGTAACTGCAGACAGAAGAGTCAATAGCAAATGAAGGAAGAATGTTGGAGGAAAATATCTCAATGGTCTTTTCACGAGTGTGTGTAGGCAGGGGAGGTACTTAAGGAAAAAAAAACCTGCCTTGTAAAGACCATGCTTGTGGACTAACTCTTGAAATGAGCTCAGCTGGATGTGCTGAGCAAATATTTAGGTCATTCTGAGTTGAATATGGAGATGCAATGGTGCCTTAATTATAACTGTGTACTGCTTTGTGAGAAACAAATGTGTACTGTTTGCTGAAATGCACAGCAGGTCCATTCCTGGATTGTAGGAAACCAGCACAGCCTTGGCACAGTCACGAGAGAAAAGCTGAACGAAGTTGCACTGGAGGTTTAAAACAGGAAGATTCACTTTCTCTTAGTTGTTTGCAAATTCAGTGACTTGAACAAAAAATGTTTGCACGTATTTACTATAAATTTACAGCTACATTTAGTACTTGAATGTGCAGCTGCCCTGTTTGACATACAAGTCAGCGTGGACAGGTTTAGCTGAGTTCATCCTGAGAAGAAATTGTGAATTTTCTGTAAACTCTTCAGGTCATCTAGTAGATAACAGTCACATATCTTGCAATTTGCTGTAGACAGGAGTGTTTCTTCATTTGCTAGCTTCAGAGAACACAGTGGAGACAGTGACATTTGGAAACCCTGTCTCTTCTGTTCCTATCAGAAGGATCTCATCTAGGGACAACTGAGAAGCTGCGAGTGTCTTTTCTGCATATTGTCATTTCCCAGCAGGGGAGTCTTCTCAAACTATTCACTTCACAGACTCTGACGTGTTTAATGCAAAGTAAAATAAATTTTATCTTGTAGATGTGTAGGTTCAAAAGCATTACTTATTTTATGGCTGGCACCCCCTTCTCATGCCAAACATTTAATTAGATCCACCAACTTGACATGAAGACCTGAGGAAGAAAAAGGAAGCAATGAGAAAAATATGACAGGTAAGGGACAAGGGCAAGGAAATATCACACACCTACGAAGACTCTGTGTTCCTCTGGAAACCACCGAAGCAACCTCAGCTGATTTCCTTTGCTAGATATGAATGGTGGAAAAGATTTGACAAATCAGGTGCAAAGCAACTTGGCGACTGCAAGCAGCAATTCAAGGAGTGAACAAGAGCGAACAAAAGCACAGAGACAGTCATTACACTCATCACTCATGCCGAGAGAGAGGAGAAAGTGAAGGGAGTTTTATTGCTGTCATGTACAGTATCAATCACTGCATGTCAGTAAAAACTGTTCTTTCTGCCAAACCCAAAAACCTCCTAAATTAAAAAAATCTGCTTGCAGTTTCTACTTCATCGGCCAACGATGGCTTCACCACTGGTAGCAGAACTCCTGTATACTGTGGAGAATACTTCACATCTTGAATTCCTCCAACAGTCTATTTTTTTTGTATAGGCTTCTTTTTTTCCTGCAAAACTGTGGAGATTTTGTCCAAGATATCTGACACAGCATTTGACTACCAAGCCTAATCCACACTCAACTTATTCTCCATCACTTTCTTGGACTGAGGAAGTAGTTCTAATGGAATATGTAAAGAAGTCGTTTCGTATTTCTTGTCTAAAGAAATTCCAGAAGGCTTTTTACAAACCATGACAGAGAAAGGAAATAGCTGATGGAGATATTTTTCACAGCTGGCTAACCACAATATATAAACAGAAAGTTCTGATAAATGTCAATACCTTTATTTTTTTCCCCAATTAAAATATACATTACGCAATACCAAGGGGACTGCTGTATTCTGACTCTTTTCAGACATTTAACTTTCCATTGTTTGTAATTTTTCAGTTAGATGGAGTTGAAAGAGTCATGGGAGTTCTTCCGTGGCTGTATGACTAGTTAGAACTCAGAAACAAATGAGAGGCTTTCTTGAAATATCTTAGAATATCAAACTTCCTCCCAGAGACCTCTAAAGAAGCTTGGAGCAGATACAGTGTTAAATTTCAATGTGTTTAAGCACATTTCCACTGAATTTCCCTGAACTTTGTTAATGCAGAGCTTAGGAGAACACGAAAGCTACTGCTCCATGTAACATGAACTTCACCTTCTGAGAACAAGGAGATGCCAGCAATCTACTCATTCTCTTCCACCTCTGGAGCACCCTCTTGAACTGTGCAACTCCTCTGTGCTTGCTCCTGAGCCCCCTGCTCCCTCCCTCCTTATGCTGATGTCCCTAATACATTATCTCTGACCCAAGAAGCATCTGAGAAGCATCTGGAAGCACTATGAAGAGCTCATTCTACAGGATCTGAATGAGGGAACCCTTTTCTGCATGACCTAGTGACATGCTGTGCTTTATTTATACTCATCTCTGTTGGCCAGCAAGTGTGCCAGTATATCCTAGCTACTATATCAGTGTTAATTTCCTTGGTAAGTATTCATAAAATAAAACTGGAATCTGTATATGGATATTTCAAGCACCCAAAATAGTCTTTTGAATCCCAAAGTATTGATGTTGTAAGTATTGGGTTACAGCTACAGTATGAGATCTTTGTATGCTCTGAGCTTTCAGCTCTGCATGCACACCAGTGTGCATTCATGTCTTAACTTTCATGTCTTAGCATCATTCATGTCTTAACAGAGCATCAGGATGAGATTCGTGCAAATTCTAGGCCCTTCCTTCTGATCTCTGGTATTCCCATTTTCTCCTTTCCTCATTTCCTTGGAGGAGAAATCCACACTGACGTGTGGTTGTACATGCTGATGTGAAACTTCCTAGATGACTCCCATTAGACAGGAGGCAGGAATAGCACTGGTTCTCCAGGAGGCCATAATAGGAAGTTTAGCTGACTGTCACTGGGAACAGCATGTCTCTTTGAGATTCCCAAGCATTGAATTAGTGCATGTGTAGAGCTCCTTTGCTCCTCAAAAGACACTAAGGCTCAAAATTCATGTGATGCTTCTTTTGGATCATTTTTCTGGATGGCTTTGAGCAATCTACACTTAAGCCTTGAGAAATTCTGGGTATTAACTCTTTCCCACTACCTCTTTTCCTAAAAAGCCATGGCTGTTATATGCTTGAGACATAACCAAAAGGTGTTGTTTCATTTTGGGAAAGGCTGAGCCAAGGTTTGAACCTTAGTTATACATATAAAATGAAGGATCGTGTGGCTTTGCCTTCTGCTCCATGGGTATGAGATGGGAGCACTTTGGAATCAATTAAATAACCTTCAGCCTGGGACACTAACTCTACCTTGCCACCTCAGGAGACCAACAACTTTCCAAACAGTCGGAATTACATGTGAATTTTGGAGTACTTGGAATCTTTGAAACACTAAACCACTGTCAATCCCAACTATAACTCAGTCTTTATTCTGGCACTGTTCCCCTTTAGATCTGTGACATTTCACTGAGTATGGAGAGCAGAATTTGTTCCACGTACTATAATGCTGAGACACTGCATGCTGCCATGTCAAGCCCAGAAACGTATGTTTTGCTGGCAACAAGACCCAGTTTGATGTATAGTTTAGTGACCTCTTCACACCCCTTTCCAAACACAGCTGTAATGAGGAGTTACTTATGGCCATCCGTTTAAGTTAGGGAGTTCTTTCATGCTTGTTTCTGCAGTTGTCATTTGAGATTCCTCTTGTCTTATGGGTAAAAGAACTAATAAAATTCTTATTTGTTTGTGGTGCAGGAAGCATCAGGCATTTCCCCAACAGATTTTGTTCTTAGATGAGCATTGTTGTGTAAATTGGATACACAAAACTGACATGAAAATGTGTCACACCTGAAAAAAAAAATGTAAAGGATGAGCTACACTTTGTGAGAAGTTTATTTTTTTTAATACACATGCCACTTCTCTGGAAGATCTAAGTTTTCTTCCCAGAATCCTTGCTACTTCCAGAGGCTGATAGGGTGAGTATCACATATATCTTCATATTGCCTGCTCGAAACATGAACTGTGTATTTACTGCAGTTCTTCTTTCATGCTCTAAGCTTCAGAAAACACTACTGATCCCATTTCAGTTTGTAAGTGTCCATAAGGTAAGCCCACATTAATTTCTTAATTAAAGGGATTTTTCTTTGCTCAACCACTTTTAACTTCAGTTCTTGAGCTCGTCAGAGATTCAGAGAAAAATTTCATATTAGAATAATCACTCAACATACCATAGTCTGACTAGGAAAAATTCCTTGTTCCTCCCTTCCTAAGAACATTCCTACATGGTGAGGGTCAACTTCTGTTTCCTACTGACATAAATCTCTTCTGTTTGCTTAACATTTGGTAGTGTAGTTAATCTGATATTTGTGGATTATCCCAAGGCATCCAGTAACAAGGGCAATCTACATGATAGGAATGTTACAGGCAGTGCAGATAACAACATCTCTATGTTAAGACTGATTCTCTTTTTATTAGCTTTTAAGTTTTTCCCATGTTAATATTCTTAACTAAAATTTTCTGGCTTTCAGGCTGTCTCAGGACTCATTTTTTAGGAGGTTTCAGAAAAAATAGTTGGGAAGGTTGTTTTTGAGGTTGGAATGAACTCATCTTACATCTGATATCTCCAACTCCTATATAAAAGTCATTTGGAGGCAGCTTTGCATCCTCATTTTTGGAGTAAAATTTCAAAATTCAATTAAGAGAGTAAATAGCATGACTTGGAAATGTCAGAATTCAGCTTGGGAGTTACTCTGAAAAGCAGACCAGGGGAGGTAGGAGTGTGGGAAAGTAGTGTTGGTCAGGAGATAGCAGAAGGACAGCGGATCTGGGGATTAAACAAGAGACATGAAGGCAGAAGGACACCTTGTGATTGGTATTCCATACAGGGGGCAGATAAGGGGAGTGAGTGCCATAAGAGAAAGACAGGAGTATAGTAGTAGGAAGAGAAGAAGAATTGATAACTGAGAAAGAAGCTGACATGGTAGAAAAGCATTCTAGGTAGATTTAGTACTCTCAGTGCAGAACTGAACTTCAAAATGCTTGATTCTATGGCTCCCAAAAAAAGTATGTGTGAAACTTGTAGCAAAGTGTAGGACCATCCTTGCCCAAAGCCTGAGTCATTACTCAGCCACTGCTTTTCCCACTGTCTCTTCAACATCTGGCAAAGTCTGTACTGATGATCCAACCTGTCAGTAAATGTGGGTTGACATGAAGGAATTTCTGGGTGTTTACAGGGAGTCTTAGATCACTTTGTGAACCTCTAAATAATGAGGCATGGTATAGGACCTGGAATAATTTGTTCTTTTTACCCTACCAGGCTGGCTGTCTCACAGGTTATAGAGTTTTGAATGTCAATGAGAAATTAACTCCCCTTCAGTATATGGCTTTTATGAATCCAGCATGGATTTGCACATCCAGTTCTCTGCCTGAATTCAGCATATTCTACCTTTCCCTGTTTCTGCGTGAAGGGCTCAATGTCCTGGTTCACTCATACTGGCATTTTAAGTATTTATTCTTCTTTGTCTTGACTGTTACTTTTCAGTATCTGCATTTTCCACATTATTTTTTTGGCTACACATTGAATTGTGAGGCCAGGTAACAACTTGCTAGGCAAAGAACAAATTATGAACTCGTAGAGACTTTGAGCAGGAAAGGCCAAAGGGACCTTGGAGAGGATAGAGAGATGGTAACACTTAAGTAAAAAAAAAAAGTCTTATCAAAATGATGTGTGAACTCTGGCATCTCAGTCATTACTGTCACTGTAACCTTTAAAGGCTTCGATTGTTCTTTTTGGTCTTGTGAGTACCTCTGGATCCTGTTCATTTCAGACTTGCTTTTAGGAATGGAGAAGTCATCCTCTGGATGACACATCCTTTGTGTTGACCACAGAAGGAGTCAGTCTAAGACTAGCTAAGACTTGTTTAACCAGCTTCTGAGTTAAGTGAGAATATTTTTATAGTTAAGGCAGCTCTCAATCCATTACAGTTGGAATTTTCCAGAATCTCACTTTCCTCCTTGACATTTTTTTTCTTCCTTAGCAAGCATAATACTTTTTTTTTTCTTTTAGTAAAAATTCTCCTTATGGACCTTCTCCTTTTCCTTATGGAAATAAGAAAGATTAAAAAAAAAACCAACAAAACAGCCTTTTTTTTTTATTATTTATTTATCTGAGAAACGTTTCTTGGTGACATCTTGGTCATGAAGTTGCAGAATGGACCTAAACAGGGAATGTCCAACACCATTCCATGATCCTGTGCCATGAGAGCAGGGACAGCCTCACCTAGAGCAGGGTGCTCTAGTTAATAATGCGGAGAGGTCCTAAAAGGGACTCTTCTTAATGCAGCTATGTTTAATGGCTGTATGTACCTGAAATGATCTACTGCAACTGATGAAGTTTTCAGATTAGGTGGTCTTCCTTAACAGTGGATATTTTAATTGAGGGAAATGTGAGAACATGGGAAGTAGTGAGGCTGATAAATATTTGTAAGGGGTCAGGATGCAATAATTAACTGAATAATGCATCCAGCACTATGTTAAGGTTGTGAAAAAAACATATAAGCCTTGGACACAGATGGAGAGCCAATCAAAATATTCATTGATTTTGAATAAAAATAAAAAATGAAGATAAAATAAAAGGAAAAACGAATACAGGGTATTGAAAAAGAATAATAAAATCTGAGGTGGAAGAAAAGCCCAGACATGCTCAAAATTTACATCACCAAATAAACTCTGTACTAGGATTCTGAAGGAACTGGCACAGAAGGTTCCAAACCCAGCAGCAAGCAATTTGAGTCAATCTGTTTGATGTGGGACAGTCTCACGGGAAATGAGGACGATGACAGGACTAACATGTAGTATAGGCTTAACCAAAACAGACAGAAGCAAAGCTAAATACTTTTATCAAAGCTGGGTCTGAACGTCAGCATCTTTAATCTATCAGAACACAGTTACCTTCCAGGGATACCGTAGCAAAGGAGACAGCTTTGAACAGTCTGATGCTGATGCTTACACAAATATATTAATAAACCAACATCCAAACCGTGCCAACCTGTAGGCAGCCACCACCAGTGACAGGACCAAAGTCTCATCCCAACCTCTGCAGAAGCATTCACCCAATTGCAAAAGCACAACCATCACCTTTAGTTCTTCTCATTTTCTTAATGACATGAACCATGCAAATTACCACACAAATCTAAGATGCATTATGTGATTCTCTGAGAGAAAAATGAGACAAGTTTCTGGCCAGTAGAGCTTTTCTTGAAGTAGAACCAGCTTTGTTCTTGCGTGATTTCCTAGCAGTGGATAATCTCAAAACATAACTAA
Source organism: Chloroceryle amazona (assembly GCA_027560015.1). Lineage (NCBI taxonomy): Eukaryota > Metazoa > Chordata > Aves > Coraciiformes > Cerylidae > Chloroceryle > Chloroceryle amazona. The sequence continues at coordinate 50,818 of JANHFX010009093.1, forward strand.
CTAAATAAATACAAGACAATGATAAATACGAATGTCCCCCTTCATTTGATGAATATCAGTCCAATTCTGCACCCCCATTTCCAGCACATCATTGTGAGCATTCACGGAGAGGACAAGGATAGAAGTAGGAAGAGTATATTTTTTAGGAAGGGGAACAATTTGTAGTTTCCTCATAGTGTTTTGACTGAGGTGAAGCCAATTTCTTCTTGAATAGTGTGAAACACAGACCTAGTTACATAGAAATAAATAAATAGCTAATAACTTTCATAACTGGCAAGTCTGAAACAAATGTGGGGAGATACATTGGGGTTTTTTTTTGGTGTGTGCTGCAATAGGGACTGTCCCTATTGCTCTAAATTCCCCAGCATTTTTTTATATAACTAGATCAAAGTGAGCAGCCTATTGCTAGTATTAGACCAAATTTCTCCCTGTCCCCTTTTCAAGAATATCAGAGACAGCCACATGGGAACAGGGAACATAACAGCAAAACTGATTTCTTCACTTTTGGGCTATTTCAGAGAAGTTTTTGAAATTATTTAGTTATAGATGACAGCCTTCAGAGCCATTTCAGAGCAAGGTGGATGTTTATAAGCACAAGTACTAGAAAAAAAGTCCCATTTCTAATATGTATGCCCAAGTATTTGTTTGGAAGTGATGGTGTGCTGCCATCTGACCGTTCACAGCTCAGCAAGATGATCTGGTTTTTAAATATTCATCAACAATGCAAGTAACAGCTATATGAGCACACCCAAGTAAATAATGTGCTAGCGGAAGCTGTGGTCTGCGTGTGGATGTTCTTATGAGGGGAAAAAGAGGCAAAACACATATTAGAGTGAAAAAATATAATATGGGAATTATTTGTTCAGCTTTAATCATCGTAATCACTATCAGGCCACAGCTGAATGACGCTCTTTCTCCCAGTTAGAGACCCACAGCCAGCTGTAGTAGTTCCATCAATTGCTTTCTTTCATCTCTTCACTTCATCCTGTGGGACCCATGACTCCATCTGTGGGAGTTTTGAACATATGGAGAGATATCAAACCCCCAGACTGTTCTCCGTGGCCTTTTCAAAGTTTTTGCAACCAATTTCCATTCTTTTGAGTATGTTTTTTTCTTGCCCTGTTGGGTCTTTCATCCATTTGGTTTCTGTTGTGCCTCTTGATCCCTCCAGATTCTGGGAATCCTGTGATTCAGGGATGCACTGCACCTGGTGAGACCATGCTTTGCTGGTGGACACCCACCCTGCCCTAAATGATGAAAAATGGAGGGCAAGGGTAAGGGTGAAGATGCCCAGGCCCTTTCTGGGGTGAAGGAGAAAGCATGGCAGAGGCAGCACCATCAGGCAGGGTGTCTGCCCAGGAGAGGGTCACCTGTCCTGTGTTTCCATCTAAAGTCCCCTCAGGATGGCCTCCCCCAGCAGTGAACACATGCAGCAGAGGGAATAACACACATTTCATGGGACACTTGTGCAGATAAGGTAAGGACCAGGTGTGATTCTGGTGAAATACAAAGGTTGGTCCCATTGTAATAATTTTATTATTTTTTTTTTTTAGATTGAGATCATTAAAACATTTGCTATAACTTGTCAGGCCCTCAGTATGAGTTTGGTACTTATTTCACCTAAATAAGTGAAAAGCAGCTAGGTGCAAACCTTTGGCTCTACCTCCTCCTGAAATGAATGACATCTGGTGTCCTGAACAACTTTTCTCATCCAGCTGGACCCCTGACATTACCATTTGCTCCTTAGCTAAAACTACTATCAACCTCAGCATCTTTTACTGCTAAGATAAGGACTGAATTCAAACCACCTAAAAGCTTTGAGATTTCAGATGTCTGTGAACATCTGTAAATACGACAGATCAAATTCTATTTGATGTAGAGAAAGAAAAATCAAAATATCACAGACTGGATAATAAGGACACTCTTATCTGTTTAAGAGAGTGCTGTAGTGATGTAATCTTTTGCCTTTGTAAGTGAAAATATCAATACCTTTGTAATAGAATGTGAAACTATCTGACAAAGTTGTAATAAAAGCAGGACTTTGGGTAATAGATCTGTTCTGAATCTAGTAAAAGGGTTTTTTTGGAACCGAGAGCAACAACGTGGGATTTACTGAGCATTTTCAGTGCTCATTTGCATGGCATTTGGTAGGGGAATGTTCCTTTTTTTGAAGCTGAAAATATTTGGCAGCTCTAACATGTTCAGCAGCTCACATGTGGGGAAAGAATACAAAAATCCTGTAAAATGGTTAAGGACACATTTAACCGTTTGTAGATGGATATTTGTTTTGTCCTATGTACTGTAAGGACAAGAAAACCCCAACCATTTCCAGAGTAAAGTTTCCAGCCATAAGTTGGAAGCCTAGGGCTCCATTATGGCTCTTTCCATAAGTGAGCGTGTGACACCAGTTAAATCATGTAAGAACCAATCCAGCAAAACACTGAAACATGTGCTTAGCTTTAAACTCAAAATCCTCCTGCTGACACCACCGAAGAAGCTTTTGTGTATAAGCACTTTGCTGAGGAAAGACGAAGTTTGTAAATGGGTGGTAGCAAGATTTCCCTCTTTGACAAAGTTACTGCAAGTATAGCAGCTGCTACTCGTCCAGCCCGTGTTAGCGCTTGTGTCTGGATACATTTTATACCTGGAAATTATGAAGGAAAGTTGGAAATAAAACATTTCTTCCTCTGAATCAAAGAATGGAAAATGAAGTACCTGATCGTGATCCCCATTTTTTCTAACTACTTATGCACCAGAATTTAAACTGAAGCATACATAAAGCTTTGTCAAAAATAACTTGCTCCCTCACCATAATAAATTCATCGTCCCTTGTGCAATCTACTCCAACACTCAGAATCTGCATCTAGCTGGAGTACTTACAACATATGGGCTGAGGAACCACCCAAGGTCTCTCTCCCTTGTCACTGTAAACTTACTGAAAAAACTGAGTGGCTGAGACACACGGTAATCTAAAGTCATCTGTTTAAGTCTTGGAACCCCAATATAATGAATTATGAAAAGCAAATCTCAGTACAGGAAGACAAGAATGAGAAGTTCTTCGTGCTTGTGGGACAGCATTTCAGAACGAGCGCTTATCAGCATCAGGTGAACATCTAGCACTGCAAGATAAGAACTGAAAGACTCTTTATCATATTTCTGCTATTAGAAGCATTTCAATTAGTAGGGATGCTTTTGTGAAAAAGGAAGAAGAGTGTCTGTCAGAATTTCACCCAGCAAAATTCATGGAATTGATCTTCTGGCATCATGCCATAATAGATTCAGTCTTATCAGAAAAGCAGTCCAAAAAATATTCTAGTATGTACAGCGTATTCCACTGCTTTAGTGGGATTTCTTCTCCTGTAGGAGAGTCTCGTTCCAAGCTAAGGTAAGTCTGAATGTCGGTGATAAATCCCTAGGTGAAAAGAGGGGTTATCTGGTGGAGATCCATGAAATCACAGTTCTTTCTGAGATAGTGCTGTACCAGAAACCCAGTGGTTTTCAGTAATTCGTGTTACCTTGCATGGTGGCCACATGATCCAAGACAGAAGTCCCCTAGGGCTAGTGCAGAAGGTTACAAAAAGCAAAATCCTAAGCAGTAGACAGAAAAAGGCAAAGGGAGGTGCATAAAGAAATGAGAAGGACCTGAGCTTATGCCTGATGGGCCAGTCTGAAATAAAACACAATAAAAGGTCAAAAACTACAGAAAACCATTAGAATGAGAACTTCTGTCCCCCCACTAGTGATCCTAAATGCTCATAAATCTGACTTTACCATCCTCCCAATTGCCATTGCTCGCTTTCACCTTGTGCTGAGTGGGTAGATTGAGAAATGAGAACGTAACTTCAATGTTTGTGCGTGAGCCTTTTCGTCAGGAATCTTGGAAAGAAGGGGATGTTTGTCTCTTCCAAGGTGGCCAGGGGAAAGCCAGCAGTGAGCATTTTCACAGTTGTGGAAAGAACAAAACCAAATCTGTCTTCTCAAAGGTCATCATTTTATGTAAAAGTGACTCAGCTTGAAACAATATGCTATCAATCCTTCATTCCTGCAATCACCACAGAGATGGAAAGATGACTTTTGTTATGAGGTAGCTGCTTAAAAGCAGTCATGCTAAAATTTGTCTTTACTTTGCACTGTTCATTTAATGACTTAAAGATTTCCACTGTGTGAACGTACAAGTAGTAAACAGCACTCTCCCAAAGATAACTTCTAGGCCTCAGACACTTTGCTGCCCACCCTTGTCCAACTGTAAACCAGCATCCTGCTGAGAGTTGTGCCAGTGCTGTTCAAAGTCTTGTGGAAAACATACCACAGAGCTACATATATAAGGACTAAGTCTTAATATGGTGGGGGGAATGAGTAAACTCAGTAGAATTTGAGGTTTTCTGAACTTCATTAGCTATTTTTTTAAATTCTTGAGGTTTCGCAAAACTGAAAACCAAATGTCTTAGGAAGACAAAAAAAAACCCTCTCCCTCCTAGCTTGGCTCAGTCCCCTGGCCCCTGTGAGAAAGGGGAAGGCTCCTTGGCTCCTGCTACCCTGCAAGGCCAGGGCTGGCCAAGTTGGAAGGAGCTTCCATGGCAAAAGGAAAGGCAGCAATGATTGTGTTGGCCTCTTCTGCTCTAGTGACAGATTGAGCCTTTTGAAGTCTTCTGAAACATCACCACCTTTTTCTACCACAATTTCAAATTGAGACAAGTAAAGTTGATGACTTCCTATGCTGTCTTTGTTGCTGTTGTTTGGTTTTGTTGGTGGTGTTTTTTTGTTAACATTTATGGTGTTTATCCACCCATACATTTGACAGGGCTCAGATTCTTGGATTCTCCAGTTAACTGAGCCAAATCCGTGCCTCTTTGCAGGATCTTTCCACAGATGTTCTGCAAACCCAGTTTGGGCCTCAATGGCAAGGGTATTGATCTTCTTGTCTGACTTCTGAAACACTTCTGCATGTCAGGGCAGGTTCTGCGGACCCACTGCAGGGATCCGCTCTCCTGCTCCACATGCAGCATGTTGTGTGGAAGGCATGCTGGCTGCTCCTCAGCATGGTGACCCTCTAGTCCAAGGGTTGAGACTGGAGTTCTTGCTTGTGGAGATACTTCTCAGTCCTCACACCAAGACTGGGAGTAGCCCAAGAGTGAGATTTCTTGTGTGCCGCTTTGATTTGCCCGAAGCAAGGCTCCCTCCATGAGGAGGAGCAAGACAAAGCAAGACTACTGCACCTTCCTTCAGATCTAAGGGGATGGGGCTGCTGTGTCCTTTAAAAATAATAATAATAATCTAAAAAAATTGGACGTTTCAGTACTCGGGAACAATCACTTCTGCCTCACTGGCGGCAGATGCATCAAGCTCTCAGCCAGTGAGGTTTCCTCAAGTCCCCGCTCGGGCCAGGCCGGGCCGGGGGAGCCGGCGAGGCGCTTCCCGCCCGCGAGGCCTGGGCTC
>JANHFX010009094.1:7357-59145 GCA_027560015.1 Chloroceryle amazona
ATTATTCTATTTCTAGGCTTTTCCTCCTTCCATTTAAAGTGTACACCAAGTTTCTTTGGGGATGAGGGACAAAGCTTTAATGATCTCCATTGCTCTCCCATGGTAGGTTCCTCAAACTCTTTCCTAAACAGGATGTGGTTTATACACATTTGAATTATCTGAGTCTCTTGTGGGAGAGAACAAAGGTATAGCAGTGGGGCTCATGTCCACATCTCTGCTGTTCTTGCCTACTTGGGTAGACATTCCTTCTGAAGTTGCCCGTGGGAGATAGGGGAATGAGCTGGGAATAAGACGAAGACAGAATAGCTACTTTTTATCCCCTTTTCTAAACTAACCTGTGCTGGGATTTTTCTGTGGGTCTTTGATCAGGACTCAGAAAGGAAAAAGGAGAAGACAAAAGTCCAAACCTGTGTTTCCTAGTCACCTCATCCATGCAAAAAAGAGTGGAATGGAAATGAAACAACAGTGCTAATAATCTTGTACCTGATGAGAGGAAGAACTGCTAAGGTGAGCAGAGGAGGCATGGTTCCAAACAGGATACATCAAACATCAGCCAGCAAGTGAACCACTAGCGAGCACCTAAATCCTGTAATGAAGAGGCTTGTCTGGCACATCAGCTGGAGACAATGAAAATGATGTAAACTATAAAATGTGAATCTTTGTGGATATTCACCATCAGCAGTGACCTTGAGATCACGGAGGTACAGTGCATTCCTGAGGCACTGAGGGCCCAAAGATGAGGTCTTTGCACGTTCATAAGTTCACAGTGATTAAACTGAAGACAGTGTTGTTACACTAGCATTGTAGCAAAAGAAATAGATTAAAAATCAATAGAGATCATATAGAATATCACTTACATTTCTAATCAGCTATAACACAAGACAGCTTCCCTTAAATACATAATAAACTTATGAGTTCTCCTTTGTTGATATCAGAAAAGAGATCTGCTGTTGGGATATGTGTCCTATAATTTTCCCTACTAAATTTCATCCAAAATGATAATGTTTCTGAAATAAAGAATAATTACATAATACATTTTCTCTTTAGACAAAAATCTGGTAATTGCCAAATCCTAGTTGTCAATACAATATTGGATCATGTGTGACCCAGACTTCACATGTGTCAACAAGTAAATTTGTCTCCTTCTGTTGTTTCAAATTACAGGAGACAGAGACATAATCCTCACTGATCAATTGGAAACTAAAATGCTTTACCTTTTGTTATTTCAATGCCATCTGTTAAAATAAACCAAATGCCAAACTTACTACATACACAGGGCATTAAAATGACTTTTCAATTTGGCTTGCATATTTCAAGGAAAGCAATGCATTTCTATATACTTCTTTACATGAATTATTATGTACTGCAAGTGACATCTACTGGAGAAAGCAGAGCTAAATTCGTACTCTACAAACTTTTTTTTTTTTTTTCCTATTAAAAGGGCCTCCCCTCCAGGAAATTCAGCTGTTATTTAATAGAAACCTTGCATCTCTGCCCATCAAAATGCAGTTACATAAGTACTTTCAGGATAGTTAAAGCAAAACTGTAAGACTATCCTTTTTTTTTTAATACAGAAGGTACAGGAGGCTATTTCTCCTTTCTTTTTTTTTTTCTTTCTCTTCTTTTCACCTTCTTTTTTTTTCTTTTCTTTTCTTTCTTCTTTTCTTTTCTTTTCTTTTCTTTTCTTTTCTTTTCTTTTCTTTTCTTTTCTTTTCTTTTCTTTTCTTTTCTTTTTTTTTCTTTCTTTTCTTCTGAGAAATTGTTAATACCACACATTTCCTGAGTTTACAGCAGAAGACTTTTTGAAAGTAACAACTGTTTGATCACAGGGTGCAGTCATTCTTGGTGCTATAAAATTACTCAGGATGTATTATTAAAATATTCACCAAAAGAAATGTAGCTACAGGTTCAAGTTTCAAGCTCTCATGTAAACAGATGTTAAACAGTAATTTATTTGAAGACCTAAACCAGAACCATACTATTGTTGATAGTATTGTTAGTATTACCTAGAAAGTCTGACAGACAGCCTGTTTAATTTTAACATTACTTACTGGTTGAAGTTATCTATTGGGACACAAATTCATAAATACCTGCACTATGTTAAAACCCTGCAAGCTCTATCTAATCAAATGCTGCATGAGTTTGGTGCCTAAGAGCAGCACATTTCAAAAAAAATCCCCTTCTTTCAGTGAAAGTTGATAAAAATCCCAGGAACACTGGAAGTGATGCAGAAAGCTGTGAACTCAGAGGCTCAGTGCCACTCAGAGCTCCTGGGAGTGTCGTTACTTCTGAATATGGGCTCTTGAATTCTCACTTAAAAGCCAGTCAAGTCCTTGGATAGATGAAGCACCAAACAATCCAAACTGTTTTTACCTTATTCCAACACAGTGAAGCCTAAAACCCAATTCTAATTACTTTTAAAATTGCATTGGGAAATAACTTCTAAAACCACTGACAATTTGGGAGAAATTTCCCTAGTGTAGACCAAACCCTAGGCTTTAAATATGTCTTCCCCATGAAGCGTGGGAAAGAGTTTCTGAGCCAGAGAGATCAGTTCAGAAAGTAAATCAATAGCTAGCAGCCATTTAAGGATTTGTTTATCTAATGCCAATCTTAATTTAGTTGCAATTTCCTTCATCAAATATATTTCCCTTTTATTTTATAAGGAAAATTTGATTTTGAAGGTTAGGCTTTAATGCAGTGAAAAGGGACACCCTTTTATGCAGCAATCAAAAGAAGATACATTTGTCTGTTTGGAACAAGTGCAGGAGGAGAGATACCAATAACTGTTGAAATGAGATTAAGTGGATAATCTGTATGTAATATGTCTGGGCCTGATTGTCCCCTCTAGCAGTAAAAACCTTATGGAAGAGGCCAAAGGATTTCCACATAGAAATGGCTCCTGAATTGTTCCAGTGCAGGTGAGTCTTACCCTTTCTCTACTCTGAGGCAGAATAGACTGTGGAAATGACTCATACGTGCTGTATTCCAGGTTTCAAAACCATCTCCATGGAGATGGATCTTATGTGTTCACCTCTGCTCCAGGTTCTTGGCACCTCACTCCATCCTCTGGCAATGCTGCTACATCCATATGCATTTCTCAAGCTTCCCTAGCCAGTGTCTGTTTTCCATAATAGCTATGGATGGATGAGAGGAAGCTCTGTCTCACATTTTGTCCCTTCCAAATAGCTTCCTCTCTTTCGAAGCTTTCTCTTTAGGAGCTCTCAGTCTTCCAGAGTGTGCATAGGGAGTTCTGAGAAAAAAGGATAGTAAAAAAAGTGTTTGATACAAAGAATAATCATGATCTGAATATGTAGAACCTTTTATCTTTAGTCTCAGAACCATGCAAGAGTTTTAGATTTTTGGATACAGAACTGGGGAGATTATGACAACTCACAAAATGACATTGATTTTAAAGCAGCAATATTGCCTGTTAGAACAAGTATTCTCTGGATAGGTAGTTGCAATACTGCTATGCACTGGGTTTTGTCAACTAAACTGAACCTCAAGCTGTGGCTTTGGTGTGTATTTCATAGTTTACAATATCCTGTCTTGTCTAAGTTCCCATTAGTGGAAACTGTAAGAAATTAGTTCTTGTTTGCATGATTTGAGATCTGTCCTTCACAGCAAAGGCTGAGCTCTTCAAATAAGTTTTCATTTCTGACCTAAACTAAGCTTTTCAAAAGTTAAAATTAAATTTCACTATCATCTTCTAAGCAGTGCTTTCCAAATGCCTTAAAAATGTCTAAAATAGACATACATTTTTAAAATTTGAAAGGGGTACATATTCTAAAAAATCATCCCTACACAATAATCTAGCTTTTTGCTGTAATAAGGCTTCAATCATTTTTGTTCAGCGATTTCATTTTTCTTATTTTCTCTAACAATTGCTAAATACAGCAGTTGCAGAAGTGAGAATGTAAATTGCCTGTTGGAGAATTAGTTCTCATCAGACTGCTTTTACATTTTGGTGCATTTATACTGGTGTAAGTGAAGTGTAAAGTGGTCAAAAAAAGGGTAAGCAGGCAGTAATAGGTGAAGCAGTACTACATATCCCATTTAGTCATTAAGCACCTATGCACAATGACTGCAATTCACATTCTAGCCATCAAAAAGGAGAATGTGTCCAGAAAAGCAGCTATGTGAGGGATGAATCATAAAAACATCTCCATAATGGTGACAATGAGAAATAACTTTTACAGATGAAAAAAACCCATTCTGTATGCTCGCTCTCACACATTGTTTGACCACAGACAACAAGCCAAAGCCTCCTGACTACACTTTGTAGTAAGTGACTATATGGTGCTTGATTATGTGTGTCTTGACTTCTGGTGTGAGGAACATGAGTGCTATTTCCTGTGGTTTTCAATAAGACATGTGGGAGCAAGATTACATCTTTCATAAGCTGCCAACCTGATTTCACAGAGTCTTGAAAAACATGTCCTCTGGGGAGGAGTATCCACAACCAAGTTAATATTCTGGATTGCTCTTTGCTTTCTGACCTTTAGATTAGCAGAGCTATGTCAGCGAGTATTTGTAAGAGTATATATGTCCATCCATCTGCCAAGTGTCTGCTTCTAATGTGGCTGCTGTGCGTTGTGTACTCTACCTGAGGGGCACCATATATTTTCTGTCTGATGAGGCCTTCCTTTCAAAGGTTTAGGATAAAACTGAAAAATAAATATCTGGATTGTATTGTGATGGATTGAAAGATTCCTGTCTAGACAGAGCACAGCTGTTTAGAAAACTCCTGAATAACTGTTTTCAAAATCTAACACCAAAAGAAGCTCACTGCTGAGATGCAACATCCAGGGAAGCCACATTGCCATGTAACAGCAAAATCTACAGTTGACTTCCAATTCATCTTGTGTTGGCAACATCAGTGTGACCAAAGATTATAATCTAGTTTCCAATCTTCCAGCTTTGACCTTGCAAAATGTGGCATTCAAGTAAGTATTCAAAGTTCATCTACTTACCAGAAGCTTTTTAGAAAAAGTCCTGAAGCTTTTTAATCTGCACCTTGGACTGAAAATTTCCCAAGCACATGCTTCCTCTTGTATCTTCTGATATTTCTATTTCAAGTTCCAGCCAAAAGTACTGTAAACATAGCCTTTCTCACGACATCCAGCACTCTCATACTCCTGACATAGGAGAGATCATATTCTTTGGTGAAAAAGAGAGGCAACCTTATCTTTATATATATCCCTGTCTCTTTTGGTTGCTTATAAAAAACACAGAAAAGGAGGCCAAGACAAAAAAGATGTGATTGAGAAGGTCCTCTGTCTGGTTTTGCAGGGAAACTTCAATCTCTGCTGTTGAGAAGTGTCAATATATTATAATGCACAGTATCAAAGGAGTCTCTAGCAAACAGATGACAGATATAACCTGGGATGGTACAAGTTGTTGTTATCATAACAAAGGTAAAATATTGAGACAAAACCAGTATACAAATAACATTTCCATAGACTTTTAAACACCCCCTCACCCCCAAATGCTTTTAGATGTATAATTTCTTAACCAGTTTTCAGGAACAAATACACCAAGCATTTCTTTGAGATATGTGGCTGATAGACTATGAAATCAATTGTCCTGCATCTTTCCTCTTATATTGTGTACTATTATTGCATATTATTAATGAGGAAGGATGGAACTTGCTTATATAGAAGGACCTGAGGTTCCAGTACATAAGCAAGGTTGCTTACATATTACTTCATACTCTTTGCAAGATCGTATCACAGTCCAGAGACTCAAGAATTCCACATGTAATTTAAAAGCAAATAATTTCACACTTATTCATCAATAATGACAAATTTACATTATTTCTGGGGTTCGAACATGACGAAACCAGATAATTGTCAAAGACTCTTCATGCTGCAAGGAGGCCTGTTGCTGGAAGCCCCACATCATGTTGTGTAGAGAGAAAAAATTGTATAAAATAAGAGATTTCATAAACCCAAAATACAATCAAGTGACTAAACTGTAGACTTCAAAAGTTTATATTTGTTTCTATGCCAGAAATTCCATAAGCAGCATTAAGATAGTATCTTTACAAGTGACCACCGTGTTCATCATTAGCTGAAAGGCCCCATTGCAGTGTTTGGGTCGTGCCTTTTGGAATAGACTTCATGACTGCCAGGGCATATACTGGAAGCTGTGAATATGGCCGCCCCTCTCCTTTTGGGAATAAATAAGTACAAGCTGAGAGGCTGGAGCTCTGAGCCTCTTTGTGACCCAAAACTGGCCACGTTCCTTTCCTGTCTCAGTTTTCTCATTTGTGGAAAGGGAATTATAATATTTTTCTCATAAGATGTCATAAAAATGATTAATGAGTCACTACGGAAAATATCATGAAGACATGAATAATTTGTGTATTTTATGTAGGGTTTGGGTGGCAGGATTGTAATTTAGTCTGGGACCCACACGTGGAATGGAAAAGGTAAAAAGAAATATAAAATAGGAGCCTTCTTCCAGACAATACACAAGGTGGGGCAATAGTTGTGTGAAAAAAATGTATATGCACATGCAATTAAAATGTGTGGCATAATGCATGAAAATGAGACAGCACAATGTTGCATTGGCAGCTTTCCTTCTTGTGTTTCCTATCTTGCAAGGCACTTTCAAGTATTTGCCTCTGCATGTAATATTTTTTTTTTAAATTTCAGTTTATCAAGAACTAGACAACTATAACAGGTAAGAAAACTTGGAGCCAGAAATCAAATATGAACATACCTATCCATTTCTGTAATAAACTAGCCCAAGGCATTTTAATGGTCAGATCCTCAATTGCTCTGAAAGGGTAAAACTCTGCTGAAGTCAATGGAGCTGCATTCAATTTAACCTGGCTCAGGATGCGGCCCCTAATCCTTTAACAAGATTTTAATATTAGCCATGTGATTTCTGTCTTAAAATCCTTGCAGGCAAGACTTGGACTGAGCAGGGATACACTGGGGAAGAAACCTGGAGAACTGTTCTTACTCTTTAAAATTTTAATCTGAGACTGCCATACCGTTCTTCGGGAACTCAATATTTATTGCAGAATAAAAAATTGTACTGTTGCAGAAAAAACATCAAATCTGTGAAATGGAAGCTAACTGGTTCTCAATTGCATTCTTGTATCTGAAGAAACTCTGGAGCTATTAACAAAAAAAAATTATGGTTCTGAAACCATCAGCCTCCTTTACACTTGCTTGTTGTGCTTGGTCAAGAATATATCTGAACATCACTACAAAAATGTCAGTGCTGATAAACCCAACAGCCCTTCTGTTTTTCCAGGTCAAGCCATATCAGCTTGAATTGAAAAAAAAAGAGTAACAAAGCAAAAGCATACCTATCTTCTTGCCAGCCTTGAAAAAAATAAAAAAGAAATTGAGATTTCAAAAATTAAAAGAAGCACAGCAAAATACAAACTACTTTGAGCCTGGAACAATTGAAAAAGATCATCTAGGTAGAACAGTCCAATACCCTACATGGAAATCTTGTCTTCTGTAAATGCCCTCAAGGTTTTATCAAATCTCCTTTGAAGCACATGTAGACATGATGCATTAGCTACCTTTAGGGTAAATTTTCCCTTCATCTCATTGTCCTTGTGACTTACATTTTGTTTTTAATTTTTATATACACATTTCTATCCCCTTTCAAGTTATTGTTCCTTAACTTGCCATTTCCCACCTCAGTTAATCATCTCTCCCTCTTTCTGGACTATTGCCATTTAAATGTTTAAAGACTGTTATCATAGCTTCTTTTCCTTAAGCTCTAAACATGAAGTACACATAGCTTCTCACAAAATAGATCACACCTTGTAATACTTGTTTCTGTCATCATTTCCTGGAGTCTCTCTAAGACACTTTTGGTGCATACTGAATATAGTAGCAGATGAATTTATTTGCAGAAAGGTAATGCAATGACAACAAGAAAAATATAATTGAAGGCTATTCTGTACAAATTGACTTATCCAAATAGTAGAGAACTTGTCTAATGATAGGAAATATAACCCTCCATCAACCATTAGCAATAAGCAAATCAAAATCTTAATTCACGTCTCTGTGTTTTCATGAATAGATCTGGTACTTGGGTAACGTCATTAAATTGAAACCTCATGTCCAATATGTTCTTATCTCTCACCTCAAATCTTTTCCACATTACTGTTCTTCCTGTAGAACGTTCCTTTGATTTTATGCCAGATAGTATTTTACTCCATGTGTACTATTTTACATTTATCCACATTAAATTGTATTCATTTTAATGCTTTCTAAGCTCCTCTGATGTTTGCTATTTCCAGTCCTTCCTATTTTGGTATCATCTCTAAATATATTCATTGTACAACTTCCTTTCTCTTTAAGATCGATAGGGTAAAATCATTACTTTAATGGCCTGATTTTCAAGATGCCGAACACCTGTCTTTGCTGCAGGCTCCATTTGTATCTGTGTACAGAACTGAGCAAATAAAATGACTTTTTTTGGTTTGATGCTGAAAAAAAATTGAAAAAAACCACACCTTCTGAGTGAACCCACAGCTAAATTATTTTTTCTTTTCTTTCTGAAATGCAAACTGGAAAACATTAATTTTGGGTTAACCAAAAGGTTAAGGAAAATAATTTTGCTTTGTTTTTCTTTAAAGAAAAGTTACTGTGCTCAAAAACTAAAAATAGATGCATTCTGAAGTGAAATAAAATGCTCTTTTTTTTTTTTTTTTGAAAATGCTTAAAAGGAATAACCTTTTTCATTTCAGCACTTAAGAAGGAGACGTGAATTTGCAATGAATTCTCAAATTGTTTTATTTCATTTAATGTGCCCAAGGCAATGGATGATACAATCTGATCTGAGGAAACCAGGTGTTCCTGAAGTCATAGATAAAAAATTAACTATGGAGGCTCCACTTCCAGGAGCTATGTCACATATAATGGCTCAGCTGGAAGCTTCTTTCCTTCCAAGAGATTTGGGACCAAAAGCCCTGCTTTGGCCATGTTTCTGTTCCCAGTTCTTGCCTTACCTTGATCTGAAACTGCCTTTTTTTTTTTTTTCCCAGTGAAAAAAATAGGATTGAAAGAATTCTGATAAACTCTGTTTACTGGGGAAAAAACCTCTACTCCTCCACTATTGGTATACATAATTTTCCCATTGCAGCACTGGTCCTAGGGACACTGTTCCTCAGAGTAGGCAGAATTTGCTGCACCCATTACTGATGGATTGCACCCAAAATATCATCTGTCTAATAGCTGGTGTAGGGGAAGGTTTCTGGGACTGGCATCTTGTGATCCTGTATCCAGAAGCATGAAGATACCATGGCCCTTTTGAACTGAAAGAAAAGGTTTAGATTTTTTTTCCCCAAATGCAGCTCATAGGCACCAAAAATAGGTTACAAAGAGTTATTTTCTCCTGTCATTCTTTATGTAGGTGCTCCTGTTAATTGCCAGAAGCTAATGAGTTAAGTAGGGACCTAAACTTTGATCTGTAGAGAATATTGTTTTCTATATTATTCCAAACTCATGAAGCAAAGGAATACTAAACCCAGCTCTTAGTTTAGCAGAGAGAGAATAAACGAGCCACTCTGGCAGAAAAATGTAACCTCTCTTCTACGTACAGGTGAAAGCTGTATCACAATTGATAGGTCATTTGTGTAGAGGTGTTTTGGACGATGGTTACATGGTAGAATATTCAGCTTAAGCACTATCCCAGCACTCTCCTACCTACAATTAAAACATTATGCCCTTAACTTCCATGACAGGATGGGTTTTCAAAGACATCTCATGGGAATCAAAACAGTAATTACCCGTTCATCAGGCTCAAGAAGTATGAGCTCTCATTTTTATATAGAGCTCATTAAAATAGATTTGGAAGATAAATGCAAATATATGAAGAGGTGGGAAGAATCCCTAGGTAGAGAGATTTCATTCAAACAGTGGTCTGTAATTTGGCACAATGCAACTACTTCTTCCATAAGTATGGTTAAGAGAAAGTCATGGTAAAATGTTAGTTAAAGTTGTATGTTAGTTCTTCATGCACTATGGAAGTACATATAGGGTTTTCTGAGTCTGTTTAAGTAAAGTAAAGGAGGAATAATTTTTTTTTTCTGTCTTTGGTAAGAATTATTTTATAATCTGACCGATGACCCAGCACTGAATTCTGAAGTTGCAGAACTGTTGGAGTTAGCATACCTCGTCAAACGCAGTATCTGCCAAACTAAATATTTTGAGTCCATTTCATTGACTAGATCTTCTGATCTGCTAGACCGTGACACAAGACTATGAGAGGACATTAGTACAGGTAGACACAGGTGTCAGATACCAGGGTTTGTCTGCACTGGTGCAGGCACCTTGGCCCCTCATTTAGCAGATATATTGCCCATTCCCTAATGCTGGTACAGGATTATTCTTGGTCATATATTTTCTAGTGTTTTGTTCAGAATGGTTTTAAATTTCTCGTGCATTGGGTCTGCCTTTAGAAGATATTTTTACTTCTACGAATAGATCTTGCTGTCGAGAAGTTAATACCTTGCAAATATACTAATATGAAGCCTTAAATATGGAAGCAGTTTAATTTCTGAAATTAAAAACTGAATTTCAAAATCTAAACATCAATATTTTGTCATTAGTTCTATCTCATATAATCCTAAATGATTATCCTTGGTCATTATATGGGGTTATTCACATAGAACTATTCCTACTGAAGTCAGTAGAAAAATTACTTTTGATTTTGTAGGAAATTTTGCAGATTTTAGGACCATAAGACAGGTTAATCAACAAAAGTCCCACATAACTTTTGCCCTATGCTCATAATTTCTGGTTAAGATATTGTGCATTTGGGAAAGATACCCAGCTTTAATTTGAAGATTGCAAATAGTAATTCCTCATCTCCTGATAAAGAGTTCCACAGTTTAATTAAAGTAGCTTTTAAAATATATTTCTTATAGAAATTTATATAATATCGGCTTCAAACTATTCATGCTATGCCTTTTTGTCTTGGTCTAAAATCCTTTCTACTATTAGGAATATCTTCATGCTGTTCCCTGCAATCTAGTAAGCTGTTATATTTTATCTTTACTAAGCAAACAGATTGATTTTTGTTCTGACTACAACAGATGCAGGTATATTTAACAATCAAACCTGTAATACCATCACAAAACAAGATGAAGATTGATTGTTTTCCACACGACCACATTCTTTTACATTATGCTACCACCTTCAATTCTTCACTGGTCACATCACATTATTACCATTGCTTATTTCCGGATACATGTCAGTGGTGTAGGCTAGAGCCATGTAGACTTTTCTTTCTAAGATGTTGTCACAATAACAACTTTTTCAGGATTTCTTAAAATTCAACAGTAGTGTTTCATGGAGTTTCTTAGCTGAAGTTTTTTTGGCATAATCTTATGCAATCCTACAGATCTAAAAATATTTAATAGCTGCCCCCTACTTGTTACCACTGAAAAGCATTTTGTCTTTTCTATAAAATGCAAATGAATTATCTTTCCAGAACATAAATATCTGTTGAATGCTTCTTCCTCTTCTGTAAACTGATAATTTTAAATTCATTGCATAGTAGACATCTGTCATTGCTAGGCACTATTTCTTTCTGGTATGTTAAAAAATCAATATTTTTACTAACACCATAGGACATAGAGTTTTTAGATCTTTCAGTTATTTGCATTCTACTGATGCTGGGTTTTATTCACTATAAAGAATGTCTCATTTTTACCCTTATTTATTTATTTCAAAATCTTTTGACTCCTTATTTGAATAGTTTTCAGTTTTGAAACAAAGTTTATCTTTTGTTCTATAGCTAAACTTTTAATTTTTTTTTTTATTTTTCTTCTGTTCTGGTAATCCATAAGGTATATTTAAACAGTTCCCTATTACTCTTTGCATTTGTCTTTTAAGTGCTCTATTCCTCTCAAATCTGTTCCAAGCTGGTTTTGGCTGTATATATGTGTATATCTCCTGCACCAGGGGTCAGCCACCCTCAGCATGAGTGATAAGTGGAGAGGTTTTGAATGTCACATAGCAGGGTTGGTCCAGTGCCATGAGTGATGAGCCATGAGATCTTGAGAAAGGTAATGTTACTTAGTTCCTACTGAGCTCTGAAATCAACAAGAGCTGGGAGCCCCTAATTCAAACAGAGACAAGACAAGATGGAAAGAAAAACACAATCTCATCTATCACTCCTGATAGGCTGATGGCTGTTTTACTACTGGGTGGGACTGTACTTTGTTTGCACATAAAAATGAAGTTATCCAGTGTCCACTACTACCTTGAGAAGTGTCAGCAAATCATTCATTATCCAGATGAATAAAGTATTTTCTAAAACTTTCTTGGATTTCTTACATTTTTTTTTTAATTAGAAAGTTGGTGGGAGTTTTTAGAGGTTCCAATGATATATCACTGGTTAAAATTTCTTGCATATAACTCCTGATTAGCATCCTTCACACTGCAATTTTTCTACCTAGCCATCTCAGATAGGTTTTTAAAGAGCTGCTCATGCTCTTCCTAAATCCAACCTGGTAGCCTGCTGCTGACTCCTGCATCACTATTCCATCTCTTGATTTATCATTTAATATGTTGATCAATAAACATTCCAAGTCCTTTTTTTATTCGACTTTTCCAATAAATTTAGTGGTAATGCTACCTTTAGTGTGGATTATCCACTGCTTGTCTTTTAGTTTCCCTCTCTTTCCTAATAGGGTATAGCCAGAGATCTTAACATGCCAGTGATATGAATCATTCTATTGGATGTAGTACTAATCATATATAATTGCTCACTATCAATTAGCATATCTAACACATTTTATTACTCAGACTAGCATTAGCAATTAGGCAACTAAATATTTAAAATTTTTTTTATGTGTCTCTTGGTGCCTTATTCTTTACACACACGGTGTTTTGAATGAAAGTTGCATGTTTGAGCATATACACTGTGTTCTAGCCATGGGCAACATCCCTTTAGATGCTAATGTAAAGCCTGCCCAGCTACTTCAGCTGGTTTGTCACAGTATGGAAGATCATGAGTTTGTGTGTCTGTATGCTGACTATTGGACAGATTTGCATAGTTATTCAGATGTTTTTTGGAATCTTATTTTTAGAATTTGCATTAAAATTTACCATAATATCATCAAAGAATTTTCATCAATTTAAGGTCTTGGAGTATCCTTGTCTTTATCAAGAAAACTTATGCAGGACCTGTGAAAACACTGCTATGTTTTGTTGATGAACACACACTTTAATCTTTAGGTCATTGCAATTTCTATACAAACAACATAGCACTAATGAAGATTTTGGGTGTGGGATGATGAAAAGGAAAAACAGAAATCTGATACCAAAAGGCAACAATGGACTTGGCTTTTGACAGGTTGAGGGATATACTCTGGGTTTTAGTATATTACAAGAGCAGCACAAATATGCTGAAACATGCTCAAACATATCTATAGATGAACATACAGAGATTTTTAGCTTCCAGGCTGCCAGCATTCTCAGTAGTTGGCTCCATCTTAAGACAGCTTTACATTGTTAAAGCTTTCCAAGCTTATAAATATCTTGGAATCCACAATGTCCTGCCAATTTCCTTCATTTTCATTCTAGACATCGGTGGTTTCTGGCATAAAATTGTGTGTATGAACTGAGGGTCTGTCTACACATATGTAGGTATCCATACTCTCTACCATCTACCGTTATATGTACTATAGTAACATGCACTAAAGCTGAGCAGACCAGCTTCCCTGAAAGTATGGGTGAATTGAATTATTTTTTTGCAGCTTGGATGTAATTTTCTAGGAGTACCTGGATTGATATATAATTATTTTGTCAGTAAACTTTTGTTTACAGTTACCTGTATCTGTACCTTCTGGCACTTCTACCTGCTTAATCTCTATAATAATTTCCTTATTTTCCAGAATCTTAAAGCCATGCAATTTTCTCTCTGCTTCATGTTGAATCTTTCAGTTCTCATGAGCACAGTTGAAGTATAGACATAGCAAATCCTTGCTCTCTTTGCCAAACCAAAGCTTACCTTCACACATGCAGTTGAATAACTAGAGAAGCATTCATTTCTGGAGGTGATATTCATGAGTATGATTTAGCATAAAAATATCTACCATTACTAGGCCATAGGAATTCAAGTGGTGGCATTGCTCCATTACAGAACCAAACTGCTTTGCTGACTGTAGATCAAACACTTCCAGCAGCTGTACTACAAAACTGAGGGTGCAGATCAGTAGGTTACAGATCAGGTGTTCAGCAACTTACCTGTGTATTTTGGGGTATCTGTGCTTGAGGATACTTGATCACAGGTTTTCAATGCTTCGACAAGGAGCTTGAAATACATGTGACCTGTTCTGTACCCAGCATCATGACAGGCGAAGAAAAGATGGGGTCATACTGAAGAAGAATTCCAGGAACAGACTGTATACATCTCAGTGCAGACTTGTTCACATCCTCAGAGAGTCAGTCTCCTCTCTTGGATTATTATCAGAGAACCTGCAGTTGAGTGAACTCACATAGGCAGCTACTTCCTACATCAGTAATGATCTAATTTTAAAAGGAAGGTGGTTTCCATGTTATAATTATAAAAGATGTTTAAGAGTTGAGCATGTTCAGCTCCAGGCAGCAGCTAGGCTATTCATTTTCAAAAATAACTTATCTCCTTCTTGTCTATCCTAAATGCATGTTGCAAAGTAGCCATGAAGCATAGGAAAAGGTTCACATAATATTTTGAAGTACTGCATATTTCAAAAGGCAATTTTTTGCAATGTTTAATACTCATAGAATGGCAAGCTTAGCAGGTAAAGAATACAGAAGTTTGTGAACAGCTATAATTTCTGCTTCAGTGATATCAACTGCTTGCCAGCAATTTAAGGCTCCAGAATACAAACTGTGGAGTCTCTGCTGCAGTCCACAGCCATTGTAGTCCACTCCTCATCTTCCATGCTCTGTTACTTCACTGAAATCCTGTGTGACATTGGCAAAATCACTTTTGTGCTACTAAATGCTCACTGTCTAGTTCAGCACTTCCACAGAATTCCTCCTTTCTCTGATCACAAACAGGATGGTTTTCAAGCATCCAAACAAGTTCTTCTCATCAGCTCTTTGGCAATCTGTATCTTCATTCATTGATACACTGCCTCATCGCCTGTATTCTTCCATCATGCATGCTGATGCAGGCTTAGTTTCTTCTGTTTTTCATTTGGAACATTCTACCATCATTAAGTCTTTAATATTTTGGCTAATCAAAAAAAAAAAAAAAGAAGTTAAATTCTAGCCCAGACGGGATTGTCTGCTGGGAAGAATGGGTTTGTCTGGACTTAACCTTCTTTGTAGCTCAACACCCCAAAAGCCACATTTAAATTTTCCTTAAACTCTTTTTTTCTTTTAATTATCTTTTCTTGAATTGGTAGGTGCATGTTAGAGCAGCTATGAAGGTGAAGCTCAGCAGTGACCCTTCTTTATGTCTAAGATGACATGACTGCAAAAAAAAACAGGAAAGAAGGAGGACTAGAGGTAGCTCTCTGAGCTGAAGAAGTAGGTGGTATGAAACACAGAAAGGCTGATGAAAGTATTCCATAGACAGATAGAAATCCAGGAAAGGGACTTGGGGTGTGTAAGGAGGGAAGAATACACCGAGGTCTTACAGCTTTTCATTTGTGATCTGTTTGAGCTGTTATATCGATCTGTTTCAATTTGTCAAAAAATCTTTTCCTTTCCTTTGTAATAATGGTTTTCCAGATGAACAGACAAGTATAAATTAAGAAATGCAGTTTAATTTAAAATGAATGCTTCCAAGCACACCACTCCCTTAATGTGAAGACCATAAAAAGGTACTATCTGCATTTGGATAAACTAGTAAAAAATTGCTTTCAATGGGTCTTCTTCACAAAAACACTCCCCAAAAATGAAAGCTTGTAATTACTAGAAACTTAAAATGCATATAGCAAATAATTTAAAAAAAAAAAAGGGAAAAAAAAAAGAAAAAAAGAAAAAAGAGGAGCACAGCAGTCAAATATAATTAATTAAGCATCACATATCTTTCCCATCTATTACTCATCATCATCAACCTGTGTTGACAGGATGTGGGCACAGATGGCAGCCAACCTATAATTTGCTTGCTTTGAGCCTATGCCATGGTGGATGCAAGATTAAGACAGGATACATTTTCAGGTTACCTGTACTGGGCTAGCAAACTCAGTGTCCTGTGTCCACTCATTGACCGGTTAGTTACCATCAATCTCATCAGTACTGCATGCTGTGTAGCATTCCCAACCATATAGGAATCCTTTCTCTCTTTAACATTGAACAGATCATGCATTGTCTTATTACCTATACATGCCTTTTTCAGATGATTTTTAGACTTCCTATAAGATCTAAAATGATATAAAAATATTTATCTTGTTTCTCTGTCCTGTGAGCCAAACCTAAAACTAGTGAAGTCAATGAGAGACCTTAATTGACTGGGATAGGTTGTGGATCAGGTCCTAAGAGAAAACTCCTGACAGTTTTAGAAAAAAAAAATAAATCAAACAAATCAAACAAAAAAACATAAAAGAAAAAATCTTGTTCAGAATTAGTACTTTAAAACCAGCAACCTTCTTGATTTGATCTGTAATATTTCAGGCATCTATTAAAAGCCACAATTCAATATCATGGTCAAGCTAAACCTGCAGGGGTTGGTGAAGTGGATTATATAGGATGCACTTACATTATAACAATAGAATTTCACTATTTTTTCTGGTATATTTTTAGATTATGAACAGTTTCCTCCATTTGGAATAATGATTTCTTATTCATTAGTTGTGGTTTGGTATCAGAATAAGAATATTAAACTTGTAATTAGGTGTACTAGTTTCTGTTTTAAAGCTTACATTACATATATATAAAACACACATACATATATATATATATGTAGAATAAGTGTTTCTTGTTATTGTCAGGTTGTGATAAAGTTCAGACAGGGATTATTCTGTTTGATGGAAAAGTAAAGAGACTTGGATGTTTAATTCTTCGTTAATCTTTTCCTTGCTGTAATGAGCAAAGGTGTAAA
The DNA here is from genome assembly GCA_027560015.1 of Chloroceryle amazona. Taxonomy (NCBI): domain Eukaryota; kingdom Metazoa; phylum Chordata; class Aves; order Coraciiformes; family Cerylidae; genus Chloroceryle; species Chloroceryle amazona. The sequence goes on from JANHFX010009094.1 coordinate 24,383, forward strand.
TATTAACACCTCTGATTTTCAAGCATTAGTTTAAGCTATCATCCATAAATTCACTTTCATAAAGGCAACATATTTCATAATTGAACTACTTTGCCCTTGGTGAATAATTGGACTTGAATCTTTGATTTACTTATATTTTGGTTTCCAAGATTTCTGTTTCTGAAATATTTTTAACTATAGACTTTTTGATTTTGTTACACTAATTTATAATATTTGAAATTACATCTTCCAAATCATTCAAAGTTACTGGATTAATTTTTGTTATTATTTGTTTGCACACTTTTCATAAATTATTTGTTGCATCCTTTGTATTGTTTTTCTGCTTGTAATTGACAGCTTTATAATACCTAGGGGCATATTTGAGGTCTCTTTCTCTTTTCAAACACTCTTCTCTATCCACAGCAGTGGCTGTTTTTCTTTGTTTCTTTGCTGTCTGTGGAAAGCAGATCACAGGGTGTTACTGAATGTGGTAGAATATTACATTCTGTTGCAACTAGCAGTTTACTTAAGCTATGTAACTAAGTGTCCTGTAAAAGGAAAATGCAATTGCCCTTGCAAACCCAATGTTTTCATAAATCATGAGCAAAACTTTTAAGGTTGTGAAAACCTGAAATATTTGTATTCACTTTTTAATTGTTGATGTGCTGATGTCAAGCCACCATGCAGTGTATTTTTAGTAGCTCTTCCAATGACTACTTACGTGGAGAAATAAGAAGTAAGGGGTATCACTTCTGGCAGAACTGGAGTGAATTAGAAATTCTTTTTTCAAGACATTTTAAAATATTCACTTTTCTAACCTTCTTTAAATCTACCTCTTGCTATATTTTGCAGCTGTAGGGATTTAATGCATGATGCCTACATATGTGTACATAATATTCTCTACCTTTTGTCTTTAATATTCCTTGGTTTTTAATTATTAAAGATAAGTATTTGAATTATAAATATTCTAGTTATACAGGAATAGGCAAAGCAGGCACATACCCTCAGGCAAAATTCTTCCATTATCCATAATCCTTCTGCCTCCTGCCTCCATTTCTCTACCTCCTATCTTTATGTCGTCTCAAAAAACACAGAGGCATTCTTTTAAACTAACCTTCTCCTCCCCACTTAAACCACAGAAATCCCTTCTCAATATGTATAGGGGCCTTTTCCTTGAAGTGGGATGTCATACTTGTCCTAAATATAATAAAGTGCTATCTTCAAGGCATTTCTGCATCCAAAACACTCCCCAGAAACCTGCCTAGTCCTCCCATCTAACCAGCCTGAATGTCACAAATCATAGCACAGAAACTGCTTTATAGTGAATCATTAACATTGTCAGGAATGAGTTGGCAAGGAAAAAAAAAAAGCTTTCCATTAGAGAACTGAGGGAGAATATACAAATGACAGCATTGTCATTTCTCTTACATTGTTTTATAAAGTGCACAACTGATTAGGAAGAATTTATTATAGAATATATATGCTGTGTATGCATACATGACAATTTTGTTTTCATCCTGTACTGTTTATAAGTATGTAGGGATGTGCTTTAGATTAACTGTCCTACTTTAGTTTTTTGAATTATATGAGTAACAGTTTTATTATGCACAAAGTCTGTCTAGCCTTAACAAATATATTTGGAAAGTAAAAGGTACAAAAATGCAGAAGGTGCTCCTAATCTACATGCAGATTAATAAAGATATTCCAATCTCCTGTTAGGTAGTACCTGAAAAGGTCCTTTAGGATAATATTACTTCAGTATATAGACACTGTTATCTGATTACAGCTTGGAGGTATGTAACTCCAGTGTAGATACTTTCTTGTCAATTTTCCTGTTTGGCACAGCTTGAATGGGATAATATACACTTATAACATGTAATACAATTAGTTCTCTTTTGAGCATCAAATATTGTAAAGAAAGTCATTTTGATCAATACATGTGATGCTTTTTATATAAAAATCTAATATATTTGTGTTGTAAATTAGGGTTTTTTCCCTTCATATCTTAAAAGACAATTGCATGGCATTATACATGGCTTTGTTGTTCATGGAGATAAAAAGTGTCAAACCATCAGTGGCAAAAAATGTGTGAGGATATACAGTATATACCTAAAAAAAAAAGGAAGATGGATTTTCAAAGAACAAGCTAATTTGCTTTGACAACTCTAGAAGCTTTCTTTAAATAGTTGTAAATACTAATGAAAAGTATGCAAAGCAGATAGTACTCTTCAAAATTTCTCATACACTTACACAAACAGTTTTAGCATGCTTTTCTTTTTCTTAGATGGTCATGTGTGCAGCTAGGTCATTCTGGTTACACTGTTTTGGTGTAAACCTGGACTAAGCCATTTCAGTTGAGTTTTGGATCTATGCTTATGCCACTGAGCCCAGGATCTGGCTCTATGCTGCATAGTAATTGCTAGCCAAAACCAACAATTCCCCAAACTTTCAGTCTCCTACAGATATTTAGGTGTGGTTTGAGTGACAGCACTTTTTTCTCCTCTCAAATAGGTTGATTGTGCAAGAACTCCTTCAGACAGAACAATTTGCATGGTATCCATCAACACACAAACTACTTCCTTCACAGGGGAACTGCCAGGAATATACAGGCTCCAGAGTACTGGGAATGGTGTGATATCTAAGACACGGCAGACTAATCATGCTAATACTTACATGTTGCCTCTATAATCACTATGGATTGTCCCAAAACACATTTGCGGAGCTGGGTGAAAAGGACACTATTCTTTCTATCTGCTTGTGCAGTGGGAGGTGATTTTAAAGAAAAGTAAGATCCAAACAATAATCCTAATAAAAATAATAACACGAGCAAATCTTTTGCTTTGAACATTCTTCACATCTTGGTTTAGGGGATCTTGGGAGATCTTTGCATAAAGAAAAGGCTTGATCCAATGGCTGGTCCACTGATTTCTCCGAGTACTGTATGAGATCCTGAGAGTGAAGCCTTACAGAGAACTGATTATTCTGCTTGTTTCTCCTATGAAGCCTTCATCTTTCTCATAGGATATGAAACTTCTAGAGCCAGAGCCACTAAATACAGACATTTTATCAGGCAGTGAGACTTTAAATAGAAATATACCAGAAAAGGAAAGGAGACAGAACAAGATCCCAAACTCCATCAGTTCTCCAAGACAGTAAAAGAGGCATGTGGAAAAACTCTTTAACAGGCAGTAAGATTTTCCCCACACTGACATACTGTTTGCTTGATCAGGAAAAAGAAAGAATAAAAAGAAACCAAATGTGATTTATTGACTGTTGATAGAGAGCTCTACCTGACAGGTAAAAAACCAAACCAAACCAAACGAAAAGTGTATTTTTATAATGTATAAATATATAATGTATAAATAAAAATGGTTTTAATACATGCACATAATCAGGTATAACTTAATTACTAATAAATTAAAAAAAAAAAAAAGTTGAAGCCCATACCAATGAAATAACTGTTGCATCAATTAGAGAAAACAGATTTTTGTTTAGAAAGTGACATTGCTAAAATGTTACTATTTTCTGTGTGTGACCAGAAGAAATCTTAAAGTATTTCTCCCCAAGAAAACAGTTGTTTTTTTTTCCCCTTTGTGAATGATCTTGAGTACCAGGTGAATTTTTTCATAAAGCTGTGCAGTTACAGAGTGATTACAGTCAGAGTATCAGAAAGATAGGCAAGCTGGATATTAGAGGTCACTGCTTGGTTAATTTCTCAGAGCCTGACCCAGATAGGGTCAAATACCCTCAGCTCTCATTTAAAGTGTCTGTACAGGATAAATACAATAACCTGAATTGTTTTTTATTTTGCTCACCAGAACACATTATCAGTAGCAACTACCTCAACCTCCAAAACAAAATCTGAAGGAAATAATAGTCAAGGAAGTGTAGCGTCAGTAAACAAACACCCCCCACCCCTCCAGTAATTCTGCATCAATGAAAAAGGCAGGACTGAGACCAGAGTTTTCATTGACAAATGTAAAATATTTTCCAGTCATCACATAATACATAGAAAGAATAACCATCCATGCCCACATCTTCATGCTTACAGATTATCCTCCCCTTCTTAATATAGTAGCATCAGTCAAGAAGACGGAGATGATAAAAATGAGTAATAGCTGTCAGTAGAAAGAAAGAAAATATTGTAAACACATGAAATCATATGGCTTAGGAATCCATCAGGAAAATATACCCAGTAACCAGCATCAAACTCAGACTAAAGTGTAAGAGCCACCAGCAGCTCACTGGGGCAAGAAGACAAGGGCAGAGAACTAAAAGAGGATGCTGTCAAAAAGCACGACTTCTGTCTGTACAGTCTGTCCCTACAATTAATTTGATACCAGAATACCATAACCCATTCACATGGAGATACCTTTTACTGAGGCATCTTGCAATAAGATGGAAGCACTTCTGTGCGCATCAGTTATCCAGTGGTGGAAAGTCTGAATGAAACCAAAATTGGAGAATGACTTGCAAGTGGATTTATAATTCAAAGACAGGGAGAAATGCTGGATAGTGATGCAGACTGTAACAGAAGAGAGTGGTATGGGCAGGGATCAGAGGGACAGAGCAAGGAACAAGGATGTATCTGTTCCCTTCCCTATCTGTTACATTATCTCTTTTAGAATGGTAGTTCAGAAAAGCAGCAATCATTCCTGCCTTTGCTCCTGTATATTGCTTAGCTCTACATTATGTACAACATAGCTTAACAAGACATCAGGTACAGATCATACTCTTCCACAGAACCATTCCTAATATAATTACAGATTTTGTTAGGAAAGTTTTTAATGAATCATTTCACTCTGATACAATGAAATTTGTTATTTTAAAAAGTGAAAATATTTGGTTTGGTAAGATAGAATTAATTACTATAGTAATATATTTTTAATTAATTATTTTTTGGGGTCTGTCTTGTTTTGAGATAAAAGTGAGTGTTAGAATTCTGGAATTTTCCATTGGAAAAAAAAATCTACTGTTTCTTTAGAAAACCTGTCTTTGAAATATTTCTTTTCAAAATGCTTAGATGACTTTTTAACTACTTTAATGCCTTCATGTACGGGCTGACAGGTGATAGAAATATTCTTTATTTGGTACTTATTCAGTGGGGCTTTATGGGCAGTTGATATGGGAGATTCAAAGCCACATTGTACTACACATTTACCAGTTAAAGATTACCTGGAAAAGTAGTCTGAATGCAGTCACAGTGTATTTTGTGTCCTGTGTATTGTGCACAATAAATATAATTTCTTGCTATGGAATCAAAGAAAAAATACTTCTCTGTGTTTTTAGTGACAAGAAATAAAGACTCCTACCCTGCCACTTTCCTCCCTGAATGTGAGGCTGACCTAAAATGCCACCAACATATTTACGCAGGGAAAGTTGCCAACTTTTTGTCAGAGACAATTAGTAAGAAGAAATATGAACCTTTGCCACCTAGATTAAAAGACCAACAGAAGAACTGGAAAAAAAGAAAACAAAACCCTGAAAACCATACAAAAATTTGGTTGTCTCCTTTAATTACTGTTTTCGTCCTTTACCTAAGAGAATTGATTCTTGATTGGTTACTTCTGTGAAATTTGGTAGTTCTGTTTTCCAAAGTCTCCAATCATTTTATTTTAATTTTATTTCAGGTGAGCCTACACCATTTGAGTTCCACTTTCTGTTTCAAATGTAAATGATCGTAAGGATATAGAGGACCTCTTTTTCAGAACTTAACATGCTACAGGCAAGCTCCAACCCCTATTTACTCATTTAAATGAGTATCACAAGTTTTAGAAATTGCAGGCTCTCTGAAGTCATACAGATCTGTAAGGTGTTTAAAAAATTTGTAAGAGTAAACAAGAGCATAAGTAACTGTTGTAGCACCTAAGAATGATTAAGTAAGGTATCTTGCAATGTATTAAGTATATGCAGGAGCAAATGATCAGTTTGTCACAACTTTTCACTTATCTATTATCTCTTATCCTTTATTGGGATGTCATTTCCAGTCAAGCCATAATGTTAGTCCCCACTGCCCATTTGTTACACTTCCAAGTAAAAGCTTTTGTATTGAGCTGAATTTGATTTTCTATATAAAATGTCAGGATTCTGTTAGATTTGTAAGAAGGACATTTGACACTCCAGTCCCCAGTGAAATTTGATGTATTTGTGTAGATAGCACCAGTTACGTCATTAGTATACTGATTAGCAGTCATTCAGAGCAAAAAAATGAACAATAGAGTAGCAGAAGAATTTAGGAGCATAGACTTTTGCATTTATCCAAGAATGCATGGTTCAGAAAAATGCATTTTTGCCTCTCCAAATAGAAGAGTAGGAGAGAAGTGCTGGCTGCTGTAATATTTTATTTATTTTTTGTTTTGTTTTGTTTTCCCCATAGGAACAGTAAAGCAGAGCAGAGTAGGCCTGAGAATCTGTCCTGTGGCATGTTCCTGGCTCAGTCAGATATGATATCCATGTCTAGTCCCTTCATTACCTCATTCCTCCCACATCAAGAAGAAGCCAATATAAATTACTAAATGAAGAAAGCTATATGGTCTTTCTAGTTAAACAAAACTCCTTGCATACAAGTTGCATCAGCCATTTATCCACTAGCATACATTATTTTGTCAAACAAGGCATTTTGATGAATCTCCTACCAAGATGTAAAATATAACAAAGATTAATAAAGTCCAGAAAGTTGCCTTTTGCAAAAGTTGTTTTTTTCAGTCTCACTTTATTCGCTTTATTATTTGCAAAAGGAACCTCATCTCAGATGCAGCATCTGTTTTTCAGTAAAGTCCTGCTTTCTACCCAATTTTCCAGCTGGATTGACTGAGGCAAAAGGAGGTCAAGTGACTTGCCAAGGTCAGATGGCAATCCAGTGCTTTACCAAGGATTAGAATTTAGGAACCTCCTGATTAATAGAACAAATAACCTCCATACACCAAATCCCCATGGGATGGGCAAGTCACAGAACTGGGTAGGATTAACCAGGAAGGACTTGTCTGCTTGGGTAAGCAAAATATACTCAGCACAGAAGAAATACAAACATTTTCAAGTTGCTGAGGCATAATCCTAGGGACCATTTACACGTGTGTGCTTGTGCAGTTTGTGGAGGTCTTTAAACGACCAGTAGAGCACGAGGATAATATTTGAAGCCATAGCATAAAACAGCACACACCCCCCTTTATTTAAAAAACACCCAACAAACAAACCCACGACTCCTCCCAAAAAAACAAAAAACCCCCAAACCAAACCAAAAAAGCACCTAACAACAACAACAAAACCCAAACAAACAAACAAAGAATAAAACATCTCAATCCTCAATCCACTATTATTTTAATTATTTAAAGAGGCTAAGCCACTTGCAATGGAGATTTGCACCATGTAAAGCCCTGTCTCCTAACAAAAGGGCACATGCTCACAACAGCAAGTAAACAAACATTCCAGACATGCTTTATGTTCCAGCAGCAGCACCTTTTAAACAAATCTTACTAGTTACAGAGCAAAAATGGAAACTGTCTGTTTTGATTTAAATCTGTCCCTGAGCAATTTCCATGAGTTAACACAGCAGAAGTGCAAGTACAGGAACAAATAAACAAACAAACAAAGAAACTTGAGCTCGCCTTTAACAACTGAATGGCCACCAGTTTCCAAAACACGATCATAGAACCATCCATTCTTGCACCACAGTCAAGAGCAGCTTACAATGGAGGCAAACTGCTCCACCCCAGCAAAGGGAGAGGGTGTTGAAATGCTAATTGCACACAAAACTTCAGTGATGCTGGTGATTAATATACTTATTGTTAAAATTGGAATGACAAAGAGTATAATATAGCAGTGCTTTTGTGTCCTCTGGCTGTTCAAAAGTGTCTCCTTGCACTTTCTTTGAGTGCCAGAATTACTCAACTTCATTTTACGGTTTTCACTTGCATTGAATAGACAGGAGACGTGGAAGAACAGCTATTGGAATATTTTAAACAACACAAAATAGGTAAGAATGTGTTTGGTTTTTTGTTGGGTTGTTTTTTTTTTTTTGGTTTAGGAATCCTGTAGTGGGGAGGACAGAGGTAACTAGTAGGATATGTTCTCTTAGAGAAAAAAAAAATGGAAGAAGACCCAGAGTTCATGCTAATCAACAGGTTCCTGCTTTCTCACTCTTTCAGCTTTACTCAGGTCATAATCCCTTACTCATTCCTATAAACTATTGAGATTTCCAGCACAAGCCAACAAAAGTCTTACATGCATATTTAAGGAGATGAGCACCAAATTGGCTGCTACTGACTGCAGTTATATACTTAACTTTAAAGATTTACTGAAAACTTTTTTCTGAGTAAGGCAAAGATACTTTGCATCTTGCAGAATCAAGCTTTCAGAGTAGTTGCTACAGAAAGATTCAATGGAAAGGTGAATGTTCATGCCTTCTATAAAGCAAGCCACTCATTCACTTCTGTCAGATTCATAAGAATAAAAACCGGGAGTCAATAGATCCTTGCTATATGGCTATGGTGGGACTGCCTATAATCCTGACCAATTAGAAGTGGGGATATCTCTGTGGTGTCTAGGGTATCTAGTGTAAATGAATCACTTCACTACAACGTCTAGTGTAACTTAGTGTTATCTCAACAGTAAGTAGCTCATTTCTGTACTCATGCCTTACAGTAGCACAAACTAATAATTATAGTAGTATATATGTATAATACTGAAGACAAAGGAAGCTGCAACAGATCATAAGCTATTTTAGGGGTCATACTGGCTAAAAAGATGATGCTCAGCTTCTCTGTCAGAAGACTTCAGGTTGCTTACCCCAGCCTCAAATGCCTTGATCCATCAACCATCACAGTTGTCAGCAGCTGTTTACAGTTGGCATTAAAAAGTATTGACTGTACTTTAAAACCAAACAAATAAGTAAATAGGCAAATATACCTATAACATAACCAGGAGACTGATAATATGGCTTCTACAATGAAGGCCTTACTTCCTTAAGTATCAAGAGATTACTAGAATGAGGGCAAGGAACATCAAAGCAAGGCTAAGCAGTATTGCTACTGCACATCTGTGGAGGACCAGGAGGAGGAGGAAGAGCCCCTGAAGATCCATGAAGCTGGGCTATGGTAGCATATATCTAGGAGGCAGAAACAATAGGAAGCAAAGCCTGTTGCAATTAGCCTTAAGCAGCTAATTTGGAAACAATTTGTGATTTTAAAAGGTGGTTCAATCAAGAAGAACTAAACCATAACAAGCTCAGCACAGGTATGTCACAACAGGTAGTGTTAATTTGTGTGAAACAGGATCTGCTCAGATGTTCACTTACTCTCCTCAGAAAGATGCTGAGAAAATTAGGTCTTTTTTAATAACTGTTTTTTATTTACTTCTTCAGACTAGTGAATAAAAATGATGCAAAGAGCACAATAAAACATGAGTATTTTTTTTTCCAGGATTGCTAAATGACAGTTTGGTTTTAAAGATCTTTTAAGAATGTATACTGCCAAAAAAGACTCCCATTTGTATACAACTTTGAGAGCGATTTTTTCTTCTTAATGTATTGTTCTACAAAATGATGCATAGAAACATATCCCACTCAAGGGAAGAGTAAACAAGACATTCAACAAGACTGCTGGAGAAGGAAAATGTTTCTAAGCACAGGTCCCTAGTGCCATTTTATATCATCCCTATGGTATTGACAGATATGGCACAGGATCTATGGAAGGCTTATCTTTCTGGAAAGACAGGCAGAATAAACTATGGCATCTAAAGCACAAGTAAATACTTACACTATGTGTACATACTTCACAGAAGTAACTATATCAAAAGTATTGTAAAAGGTGACACAAATATTTCAAATGTCCTTAGTAGTCTCAGGAGATACATTTTCCCCAGCAACATTGCTTCAGCCGTAAGTTTTTTAGAACATACCTTTCCTTGGACAACCGTCTGTGTCTGGGAGATGCTGTCTGTATGCTTTCTGTTTTTTTTTATTGCAATAAAGGGAAATTTAGATGTTCCCACTCAAATATTTCTAATTGTCCAGCTTCATTCCCTAATCGGCATGCCTTAGACTCAATTTATATGTCACAAACAGAACAGCTTTAAATAAGACAAGAAATTGATCTCTACCCATCCTAACAAATTAAAATCCAACCACCTACTTTATGCACTGAGGCTCTGAATTCCATCTATCTGTTGCGTTAAAAACTTGTGTCTCAGATCCAGATGCAACGAGCAACAGTAGGTGAACTTGTCCTCAAAACCATGTATGATCTTTTCTTACTTGTGTATCTTTCACACACACCAAGAAACTGCAGTTCTCAGGGCACACATTGATACGTATTTACACAAAATGTAGCTAGACTTGGTCTGCCTGCAGTCTGGTGTGGGCTGTACAGCTTTGTGGCTGTGGTTCTACCACTTGATGTGGGACTGCATGGTGCACGGGCTGGCTAAAGGAAGGGCTAAAGCTTCTTTGGTTGCCCTGTTAAAACCGTACTCACTTAACACAGTGTTTTTTCCATCAATGCACTTCTCATCTTGTGACTGGAAATAGCTGCCAAAGGTGTACATTCAGCATTTGAAATTTACCCAATTTGTGCTTGCAAGATCTTGGCCTGATTCTGTCTGGCATGTCATTGGTTTAGAGTGAAGGCAGAGAAAAAGACAAACCTGTTTCAAACTGCATCCAGACTCCATGGTCCAAACTTGGTGGGCAAAATTATAGGATTGCAGCAGATGGCCTGGTAAAATTTCTGCCTTTGTGTGTCCCCAGGGGTGTGGCACCTGGGGTCAATGCGAGAGATGAAGCACACCAAAGGTGGTCCCAAAGGTGCTCAGACTATGAATGTAAGCACAAAACGAAGTGGCTACATATGTGCATAGATACCCATATGGATAAACCACCATATATGCATAAAAGTTATGATTTAAAATTACTAAGTACAGCTTTCAAAAGTAGGCCACAAATTGGAAAGCAATGGTGAGAGATTTACCTGCCTTGTTCCTACATAGATCCATAGAGTAAAAAACCTTCTTGCTGTTTTCAGGGTACTCCCTTCAGTGGCACAAGGAATAATGTTGGCATTTAAATTCAAGCAGGATTGAAAAAAGGGATGGACTGAAGAAGAAATGTGAAAAATTGTCCCTTAATACAGATGTATCTTTTTAAAATACCCTGAACTACCAAAGAGGTGAATTCTCCTTTCTTTGAGTATTCCAACACTAGAGTCTGGAAGAATGGCTTTAACCTTGACTTTCATGACATATATAGGTTTCTGTCAGACTGTTATTCCAATTGTATATTCCAGTTTATTATTTAGCAAATGAAGTTTAGTTCACTTACTGAAATAAAAAGTTAAGAAACATGGACCATGAAAAACACTATCAGTGAGATATTCTGCATAATTGTAAAATAATGGCGGAGTAGAAAACCTTCATAAAAGCTGTTTTCTGTATGGTAGTGAGACATAGAAAAATTAAAAGCCATTGTTTGCTGTGGGGGCTGGTTTATTAGTTTTTATTAATGAATAAATTATTAATCACCAGCATGTGTTTTAATCAAATTATAAACCCTTTTCCATTTTCATTAGGTCAATGTCTGACATATGATTACATGAACAGAAAGAAACAATTAGATGATTTAGGAGTTACATTGCCTTAGACTTTTGATGGTAGTTTGCAGTTGCTGTTGTACACCACATTTCCTCTGACAGTGATGTGATTATTGCTGTCATATGTTTTACTATGCTAAAAAATGTATATCCTATATTTTGTTACTTGAATTTCGTATTTCACAGTGCTTTGCAACCCAGATTTTGACTTCAAGCAAATAAATTTATCATATTTTGTATATGCTGTGGTTCAAGGATTGTGACAGGCTGTACCAAATAGGTAAGAGGTCAGTAGTTGGCATTAGGTCTTCAGCTGGCATACAAGAGGGGTCAAAACATTACTATCAATGGAAACCCCACTGCTGCTATTGATTATACAGTTCAAGACTTTAGAATACACTTGCATGAAAAGTGTATCCCTACAGGACTTCCAGAATGAAATAATATGATTACACAGATGAATGATGGCAGAGATGGAGCTAAACTCAGATGTCTTGTCAATGAGCTGAGATTTGAAAGGAAGAACTGGTACAGCAAACATGAAAAGCAAAACCACTCCATGGGACAGATACATCAAAGGGAAAGATCCTCGTTCACAGTACAGACAGAAACTACCTAAAGAAACTAATGGAGAAGTAACAATGGAAAATGACAATGCTGATGAAGCAGGGTAGATGCAATATTTTCAGACCCTTGCAAAGAGCTTGATTCAACTTTTACTGGTATAATCGTATAATCTATAATGTGTGCATCTTGCAGTGGAAACATTGCTACTAATCAGCTGTGCAAACTCTTCTCCTGGTGCAGATACCATAGTGCCATTAAATGATACCAGGTTTTAGTCCTCAGATACCACGACTCAGCATCTATGTAATCCCTGCTCCACTGTAAATTTTCTTTATCCCAAAAAGTAATTTTGGTAATTTTGTGTCACTGTGTTAGTTTCCCTACTTCTGGTGACAAGTATAGGGCTTTTGATGAGCCTCATGACTGCTGGACCATCTTGCCTGGGTTATAAGTATCTTCTACATGTTGGGGCAGCGAGAGAGTTTTATGACATTTCACCCTTCAAAGTGCAAATATTTGGGTGCTACAGTTTGTGAAAGAAACAACAAAAATTAGAAAACATGGAAAGCTTTTATCTGATTTTCAGAATTATTTTTTTCCTTCCCACACTGTGGTATAATCAAGATTTTAAAAAATTGTTCACCCACACAGACAAATTTTTAACAGATTCAGAAGTGTTAGAGTAATATCTAGGGCACCTACCTGTGATGTGGGAGACAGAAAATAGAGGTTTTTGACTATCTCTGCCTTGGCTACTGTCGTATGAGCGAGACTCCCTTTTGCTTTGATTATCTTGTCTAAAAGCAGTTTAGTTGTCCTGTGATCTGTGTGTGCATCTAAACTGTAAACTCAGGCACATAAAGAACAGTCTACTTAGTTTCACATTATTTACCATGTAATGCTGTTGCAAGGCAATGCAAAATTTGGTGAGGAGGACTCAGGTGGGAAAGCACAACCGAGACTATGACTAGTCTGTTCATATTTTTGCTTATATTAGGGATTACAACAAAGTAGAACTATTTATCTTGATATGTTCCATCTTTGTCTCGTGTTTTATATGAGCCAAATATAAGTGGTGCACAGAAAAACTGTGTTCAAAATTGTGCATAAATTAGAGAATAGTTGCTCTCATTTTGACCAGGAGTTCCACCTTTGGCATTGGTATGTTTATGCCTCTTAAGAAAGTATCCAAATCCAAAGCTTAAGAAAGTATCCAAAAAATTATTTTTCCAGAGAAAAATAAAATTCTCGTCCACACTGATGGAAATGACATGAATTGGTAATGGCAATGGCACTGTTACTTTGTGGATACCTTAGTTTTATCTTGAAATATTTGAAAGCAGCCTCAGGGCTGTATTTTCACACTGTACTGCTTGATAGTGGCTCTGGAGGGAAGATCTGTCAATAGCCAAAGAGCAGCAGAGCTGCAAACATGGCTCCTCCTTCAGCTGCAGTGTTCTTCCACTGCATTAGCCTGAACTGAAGGAATTCACATCTGGGGATGTGAATAGTTCATTGCAAGTCTGACTGCAACTAACTTAATTTGATGCTTCCAATTAGACTACCATATTTTCAGTTGCTTAGAACTGTGTCAAAACATTAATGTGTTGGTATAAAGTTTTCCTTGAACAATTTTCTCTCTGAGATTCACTTTTTTTTTTTTCCCCTAGAAGATTTACAGGACTAACTTGGTTGTTTTTTAACTTTGAGATAAACTTGTTCCACTGTGTTTTGTTTTTTTTTTAATTAACCTGCAATTGCCTGAGAATCTGGGGAACAATAACTTGAAAGATGACTGGAGAGTATGAGAGAAAGGGTGTTTGTTTTATTGGAAGAACTGGCATAAAATGTGCGTAGCTTAGAATCAGGCTATATGAAGGTGATGAGACTCAAATGGTGATACTAAGATGAGGAAGAGGTAAAGAGATGTCTGGCACAGTGACAAATAGGAGCTCAAATTGGAGATTAGGCTTGGTAGACAGGCAGAAAAGTCTGAGCCCTAAATCACTCTGTCCTCCAAAATGTAAAAATGAATGCAGAATTCTTGAGTCTTGTCTGATTTCTGTTCTCAGCAAATATTTGTGGAACAATAATCAAAGAATCTGTCAACAAACATACTAGCACAGCAGAGGACCAAACAGGCATGGAGAAACTCTCATTGGTAATGGGTCACGGCTCCTCATTGCACTAGTAGCCGGTGATGAGACAGATGAGTAGGTTGAAAGCTGTCTTTGTTGTTGATAACCAGTGTTAATGTCAGTATGATGCCATCTGAATTAGTATTTTTTTTTCTATTGACTTACCTAGAAGCCACATAAAAAATTAGCCTTGTAAATACAGGTACTCAGAGGTTAGGAAATGCTCAAGATTAGTTATGCATTCTTGATTAAATAAGCTTCTGCTTTATGATACAGCTATTAATGGTACAGTTTTCCACTGTTTCCATGGGGCCATGTCTCATGCACTGTACTAGAATGACTGACTCCCAAGGAAGGGATGGGCTTAGATATTCAAAAGGTAAGGATACTCTACAGATGCCCTAAAGGTAGTTCTTCGTATAATATACAGGAAGTCACGAAGCAGAAATTCTTGGCAGTACCCAACACTCCTCGATGGAGTCTAAAGAATCAGGGAAATCTAGAGTGCCAGATAGCTCCTGCTCTAGGGAGGCTGAGATTTATGTTATTAAGGATCCTATCTTCTGCAGAATGGTTCTTTGACTGTACAAGTTGTGTGGTGAATAAGGTGAGCAAATGCAAAAGAAAAAAACCCAACCAAAATAATGCAACTGATCCAAATAATGTAAATCTCTTTCTGTCTATCTGGGATCTTTCAGATCCAGGATGTTGCCTATATCACTTAACTCAGGTTTTATACAGCTGGCTACTAGTAGTGTTTTTCTCATTTTGTGATGCTTAGGCTGGAACTCTGGTGCTGGACTGGCAGAAGTGCTGAAGGGTAATTGAAGGGGAGCAGCAATTCTGACAGCACAAAGGGACACTCTCTGCCATACATTCTGAAACATTAAGTTGTACATATCTCAAATTGGGCATCCAAAATGATGGATTTTTTTTCCAGCTTTAGTCTTTGTGTCTTATATGTTGCAAAAGGAATCATATGGAAAAATACTTTCATCTCACACAGACTCTGTAGAAGTAAAATAGTAAATATTTGTGATGATGCAGATACAGTAACAGAAAAGCTCACGAGGAAATGAATATTTCTGCCTGAAGAGTATGCAGTAAATAAGGCCTGAGACCACCCATTGAAAAATAAGAAAAAAAACCTATATTGGATCAGTGCTCATTAAGTGAGCATCCGTCCATCCTCTGAACAGAATGAGGCTGAGGTCCCAGGGAAAAAATATGATGGCATCCTGTAATCAAAGCCTTTATCATAATGCACCCAAGGAAGCTGAATTAGCACAGTATGCAATGCCTCAAGAATTCTAGTTTTTCTCATATTTAAGAGTTTGCCTATTCAACAGGAACATTCTGTTGCCATTATTGTACATGTATGCTAAACAAACAAACAAAAAATATCCAATGAACTCTAATCTGCAGAGGAGATTGTATAACTTGCTGACCTGACCATTTTATATTAAGGAAAAATATCTTTGATTCTTGTAAATAGGCGCATAAGGATGTGTACAATTTTTCGAAAGGTAAATAGTTCTGACATCAGAGTTTGGGATAAATGAATGTTTACTAAGATACATGCTGCTTTTTCCATTTCTAAAAAAAAAAAATAAATAAAATTCAGCCTTAATCCTACAACTGTATATTAAATCACTTTTTTTCCCTGTGACAGGCAGGAGAACACAGATATAGTAATCTACCAGTCTGGTATCTGGTATGCATTGGGAGTCATTCAGCAGGCTGAATGCTGTGCACCCACGCATCGTACAATGCTGTGATTACAGTAGGTAGGTGGTTGGGGTAACAGTGAATTTCAGATACACAGGAGTCCAGTATAATATGTGGTATGATTTGCAGGATTTTCTTAGGACACATCCTATAATTGTATGCCTGGTATGACGTCTGATTGCCTTTTGTGCCATTGAGAATCTAGACCCCTTAGGAAAATCATGTCTTTTTTGCAAAAGTTTTTTGAAATAATTTATAAGAAAAATAGATTAATCAGAGCTGATTACATGGTGCATACTCCATTTTCGTAAAGGAAATCCAAGCAAGTTACACAAGTCACATTTTTATCACGTGAAATATTGTAAAATATCTATTGGACAAAAGCCAAAGGACAAAAAGGGGACAGTTTATAACCTCACAACTAACTTCAATACAAACAAAAAAGTTTTCAATATCCTACACAGGCAGTGTTCTACTAATAGAATTTTGGCTGAATGTTATTGATAAAATTCCTCAGGACTGTTAATGGTGTCATTCAACAGACTGCTCTTCCCTTTATGTGGTCATACCTTGACACTTACAGGTATTTATGAGTCCATCTGTATGGTAGGTTCATCATACCTTTATATAGTATCTATTTTTAAAAATTATGTTACTTGTGATGAAAATCATAGGCACTACTTTATAAGTGGCAAGAAATCCTACATAGGAGTACCTACAAATGACTTGGTAGGATCACAAAAAGCTAAAACCTTTTTAGAATCATTCCCAATGTTATAAGTTGATGGCCTGTACCACATTTTGCTTGAAAGATTCCTCATATAGATTTACATTGAGGGGGTAGCGCCACTTCTGTTCTTGTCACCTTAAGGCACTGGTGGATAGACCAGACTGGATTTCCATAATTCTAGTCCAGAACTGTCACACCAACTTTTTCTGTGGTTGGCTATATACTGCTAAAAAAAAAAAAGGATAGGCAAATCTGTTCCCTTGTTAAAGAAATCTTCCACACTAGCCTTTCCTTTAGGTTGATTATGTCTTTCAGTTAGAGGGGAATCTTCTGTAGTATATTGGACTTGATGGCCTAGACAGCTGGCCCTTTGTTTGGTTGTGTATTGCAATAGTCATCCTTCACACTGAAAGGAGGAAAGAATCTTTCTTGAAGATGTAAATAAGCAAGATAAGCATGCATATATGCAAGACATTCACCTGTCTCTTTCATCATGCATGAGTTGTGTTAGTTCTCACTGAGTTGACCAAATAGTATTCCTTTTTTCTTTTCCTTCAATAGATTATTCAGGAGATTTAGTTTGTGTTAGAGGACACTCACAGTCAGTTAGAACTGACAAAGGCTTAGTCCAGTATTCTAAAATCCAAAATTGTGAAGAAGTGGTTTGTAAGAAAGTCATTCTTACTGCTGCTAGGAAAAATGAAGACTTTTCTATGCTCCCAAATTTGGCTTGCTTATCATAGAAACTTGCTAATTATTAATTGTGCATATCTTTATAATATATACTACTCTCTCTTTTTTTCAGCAGTAACTAAATAATGTTGTTGACTTTTAAAATATATGTAGATTGAGCATCATGTTATGATTAGTATGTCAT
Source organism: Chloroceryle amazona (assembly GCA_027560015.1). NCBI lineage: Eukaryota > Metazoa > Chordata > Aves > Coraciiformes > Cerylidae > Chloroceryle > Chloroceryle amazona. The sequence continues at coordinate 41,981 of JANHFX010009094.1, forward strand.
CTCACACCTTCCCCAGAGCTATTGTTTCAGATTGTCAGCAGGTATCATTGAAACTGCTTACAAGTCATACTTGAAAGGTTATCTTTGTTGTATTTTCATAAAGGTTGTCAACTTCCAAAATTAAATACAAATGAAAGTTTAGCATAAATGTAGTATCCTGATCCCCGATGCTCTGAGCTGGCAGAGTCCAGAACATCCTGTGGTTTATTAGGAAGGGGTGCTGTGCATATTGGGGGCTATTTCTTCCAAAGGTTCAGCATAACATACCTTGGGTAGACTGGGACATGCTTATTGAAACCTTTTCTCCTGAATTAAAAATACTCATAGTTTCCTCTGATGAAATACATGAAAAGGAGCATAGCAAGACATACAGGTCTGGACAAAGGCTGGAAACAAAAGAATTATCTCTTTCTGGCCAAGAAAGGACCACAGCTACCTCTCCTGTAAATAGGGGTGTGCAGCAGGGTAATGCTGAGTCAACTGCAAGGAATTAATTAGCCTTTCATCATCTTGGCTCGGGGAAAATGGAATTGTACTGTGGGGAACGGTGATGGAGTTCAGTAAAAAAAGAATTACTCTAGAAAATCACAAAAATTGAAGGTGGAAAGGTATTTCCTATTTCTTTCTGGATGCAGACTAGAGAGAGCTTTACTAATTTCTTTGACTTCAAATTTGATTGAAACAAGTCATGCATTTTAGGAGTGTTTCCCACCCACCAGCTCCTCCAGGCTTTTGAAAATCTGGCCACTTTATGTGGATGTTTGAACAGGTTCCAAGCTCATTCAGACATCTGACCCTGTGCTTCCCTTCTTTCATTCTATATATTTAGTTTGGCATTTAAACTTCTTCGCCTTCAATTTTCTATCCTTCAAAACAATGCATAAAAAGCTTCAACAAAGACACAGTAAACAAAATTGTTTCCTGGTCCAGATTTCCTTTAATGAGAGGAACTAACCCCAAAATTAAATTAAAAGACTCAGAACCTCAAAAGTAAGGTGTGGATAAACACCTCAAGGCTAAGGGAGAAATCCTTTAAAACTGAAGTACTTTAACTGACTCCAGTGGACCTAGGCTAATTTACATCAACAAGAGGATCTGACTTGAAATTATTATATATCTTATCTGAAATTGTTCAACACTGGAAACACTGGAGTGGAAATTTTATAAGCTGCAGCATCATTATGAGATTTCCAGTACCTCTCTTTTCAAGTCATGCTGTTCTGAAGGAAAATATGCATGCCAGAACTGGGTAATAAGTCCGAGAGATTTCCCCCATTCATAGCACTGAGAGCTGCAGCTGGGCTGGTTGCAGCAAGAATCCTTGTGATCTCCTGCCCCAGTGAATTCCCTGCTGCATGTAGCCAAAAGCCAACCTCTTCCAGAATACTAAATCCACTGAAGCAGAACCTCTGCAAAAATTTATAGCAGGTTTCTAGGTGCTTAGCAGCCATAGTGCTTTTCTTGTTTATGGCCCATAGTTTCCTCAGCCATACTCTGTAATTTCCTTACTGAGGTCTTACTCTCAGGTCTGCATATATTTACATGTTTTACTCTGTAAGCTTTTAAGCAGCAAATTATACAAAATAGAGGTGAGACCTCTGCTAGTTGAGTCTTCCTTTTATTGTTTCCATTGTAGTCTCATCTGGAAAATAAATAAGTAAGAACCTGAATTGACATAAAATAAATGACAGCTCAGATTCTATAGGTTTGTCTTTATGACATGATTGGCCCACAGCCACTGCAGCTATTTTGTAGTCTACAAGATGTCCTTGATTTGCTCTTCCACCAGTATGATAACAAGCACATATAATCTTTGCATACACTGCTAACAGGCTTCTAGCTTCTGCCTGATTTTACACATTCAGCCTTTACATTGTTCTGTGCAGAACTCTCTCAGCTGTCTTAAATAAACCTTACATTTTCACCTATGCTATTTTAATCTTTCAACCTAAGTTACATGAATATAAAGACAAAAGCAAGAATATATGATAAATCAAGATACTTGTGAAATCACGGAATTAACAAAGTCTTCATTCATAAAAAGGATGCAATTTTTCTTCCACCAATATACAAATGATGATAACCCAAACAGAGCTGCCTTTAATATATTCTGTAAAAACACATTCTTCTACTGCCTTTTGAGAGTAACTACACAAAAAAGCCACATAATGATGGTAGCAATACTGGAACTTTGGATGCATCCATGCCAGTCCTTTTAGATCTCTCATCTGCTTTTGACATGTCAGTCATGAGATTTTTTTCTTTTTTATAGATCACACAGAAATAGTCTTGGTGTCTGTGGCATGACTCCACTTCTTCCTTGCTGAGCATATATTGGAGCCTGATGAAGATATGTATTTTTATTTCCCCTCAAGGACCATCATATAGCCTTCCAGGGGCTCTCATTTTTTGTTACCTTCGTGCTTAGGAGCGCAAATAGCTGAAATTTGAGCCTGGTGCTGGCCCCATATTTACAACTCCATCGCACCTGGCCTTGCTAGGGCTACCAAATGTGGAAGTAGCTTTTGTAAAAGGGGAAGGCATGAATTAGAGTTGGCTGGAGTTCAACAGAAAGAAACTGAGGCAAGATGAACAAAATGGGAAACTAATAGCAGTTTTATAATGAGAACGATCATCTGTTTGTCAGTTCAAGGGGAGCAGAATTGTTGGATTCTTGGTAGCTGATCCATAGTCAAATAGCATGATTGTCCAGGGATTCTTTATTTCTTTTCCTTCACTTTATTTGAGAGGTGACATCCATTTCTTCCTGTTATGGATATGGTTATTCACTCAGGTTTTTTTTTTCTGGTTTCTGCAGCCTGTCATATACTGAGCTGCTCTTTATCTTAAGTAGCAGCCTGCAAAATATTGTGGCTCACACTTGGAATACCTGTGAGAGCAGCCCAGTGTCTAATTTTCTCTGAGCTACAGTGGCTTCCTAGTTTCTAGATAGAACTTCAACATCAGTTTTGATCTGTGGGAAGATATAGTCAGAGATGGAAGGAAGTGTCAAAATCCCACTGAAATTCAGTATGCTTTAACTTTTTTGCTAAACTCCTTTCTATTCCTCTGAAAATCTCAACCAGAAGAATTTAAATAGGGACTAGGCTATATGGTTTAATATTCAGTATAGATAGTGACTATTTCTTATCCTAGAACAATCTTTCATTTTCTGAAAATTCCCAAGTACTAAGAATTCTATCTCTGTGCAGTAATTAAGGAGGGTAAAGGTTATTTTGCTCTTTTGATTAAAAATTGAATTTACTTTGTGTTGATGTAAAAGTAGGAAATATAATAGCAAATTAGGTTTTGTTCTTTCCATCTGCATTGAAAATTAATATTTAGCACAGATTTTCTATTTCATTTTCAGATAATCAGAATACACAAAGCTACTAAGATTGTATCACCACTTCTTCTCTCAAATATTTTTTTGCAATTACATGAAAAATGAATCTATATTAACATTCAAAAGCTACTATTCTTAGGTAAATGGCACCAGAAACTTGAGCATTCACATGGTAGCATTATGATTGGCTTGAGAGCACATATCCAGAATATGTTGAGATTTTGAGGTAGATCACGTAGTGGATTAGTTTAAACATTCTCAGTGCAGAGAAGCCAGTGAGGTAGCTTTTACAGAATCATATCAAGACCAAATAAAAACATAATGGGCATTGGCAACTGAAAACCATGCTGCTTTTGGGCTGTCATCCATAGTTTCAGTAGGCGAGAAGTGGTATTCTTCTTTGACGTCCAAGTGGAAAATGAATGGGATGAAGAGGTATCTGGTCGAGATATATATAATGATACACGCTAAGATTTGAGCATTTTCTACATTTAGATAGATATATAGGCAGATATTGAGATAGAAAGAGACGAAGAGATCAAAGGGTACAGAAAAAGAGATCAGACTCTAGAAAAAAGTGTATTAATATTTAGGGCTAAACTTTATTTTCCTGAAGTTGAATAGAATTTCTAGAGAGCTATAGCTTCATACAGTATTAAAAGGTTGAAATTTTAGCCTCAAAAAAGTTAAGAAAATCTTGACTTTGAAGCAGAGGTAGTTGAGAAGTTCAGCGTTAAGTAATGATTCTACCTTTTAAAATGGTGGTAGTGAAAGGACAACGAACAAGATGCTGGAAATATTTATAATTGCTTCAAAAGAAAGTAGAATGTTTATCATAAAAATCAGCAAGTCACTCCCACAGGAAAAAAGAAAGTAGGTTCTAACACTGACTCTTGCAAGGTCAAAATTTAGCCCTTTCCTTGGAAATGACTATGTCTAAAGACTATTCATCATGGGTTCCCACTAAAATAAATGAACTCTCAGGGATAATTTTATTTGCCTAAAAGCTGCTTGGTCTATCACTTGTAAGGTGACCACTTCATTTCTTTAAACAATATACTTCTTTACTGCTTTAGTGAGCAGACTTAGCACTTATAGCGTCATAGATATCTGAACTAGTTCAGTTATGGCAACTATGGATAATATTTGTCGGTATATTCTGACTCTCATATATGTCAAGAAAATTTGCATTTAAACAAGGCCTTACCTCTTTGTTCCCCTAGAGTAAATTAAAAGGATCATAATGACATAAAATATCAGTGTGTTTTAGGGGAAGACCAAAACTAACAAGTCAGTCATAATACAGATACAGAAACATTCATGAAGGCTGCAAGAATGGCTTTAGAAAAGATATTTTTATGTTGACAGCCCTTTAATAAGAGACTCCAATGAAGATTTTGGCTTCAGCTTGTTAGATAGAGATTCTCTACAAAGATGTCCTTGTTGCTTCTTATCAGAAGACAGAAAACAAAATGGATCAATTTTGCATTAAGAGAAAGATACTTTCTCACTGGATTCTTAGTGTTAAAAAAAATTATAAACATTGAAAGGATTTTGAGGTACTTTTTGGCTATTTCTTTCTGTTGCTCATAGAGCTGGGACTAGTGAATCAATACAAATAAATTATGCTAGACCATATAATGGAAAAAAAGATTATGTGATAATTTTTTCATATTAATATTTGAAGATGTGAAATGGATGCTCAGAAAATATGAGGGATTTGAAGCCACTGAAGGCTAAAGTTATTTGTTTTCCAAAGATCAGATGGATATTTAAGTATAAGCTTTCACAGTCAGCATACCTTAATACTTCTATTGGAAATCTTTGGGGTTTTTAAAACATGAAAGTGTAATTCACTGATCCTGTTTCAGTCAACATATTTTAACAAAAAATACAGAAAAGTTTCCCTCCCCTTTTTTTACTCCCCCACAATATTGCAAGGTACTTCGCACATGTTGCCTCTTCAGTTTGGTTTAAAAGTAGAAAAAGAAACTCACTTGATTTACTGAACTTTCAGACATGCAATTAATACCATTTTTTGCCATTTGAGTAAACTTAAATGTCAACCTTTAGGAAAATATTGACAGCAATTCCAGTCAAAGCCAAAACATTTGCCAAAATATTCTTGTCCTTAACTACATACATCACACTCTTCGGAATACCAAAATAATGAATACAATGTATGAAACAGAACAAGTTTTTTCCTGTTGTACATCCCTGCCTGATGAAATGAAAAAACCCCATGTCAATGCAAAATACATTTGCTCAGAGTTGTTTCCAGCCTGATAGAGAAGTTCTATGTGAAGACAACTCTGATTTTGCAGAAACCATAAATGTCCCTTTGCAAATTCATGAATAATGTTGAACTATATCAGATAAAATAACTGAAATATTTTTCAAAAGGATGCATTTCTGATTAAAATTACAATCATACTATACAAATTTAGTTTTTATAGAGGGAATTATTTACAATGATATATTATTTAAACTCATCTTCGTTCTCCTGTCATTATAACCAATTCTACTTTTTCTTTTAAATTCTACTGACTACAAAAAATTGTCCTCTTGTCTGGTGTTATCCAGTTATCAGTGTAAAGGTTGCCAGAGACTTCAGTGGGAATCTAATCAAACCCCAAATGTGTGCCTAACTTGAATCTAAGGTGCAAAAGATTAGTTCATTCAACTAAATCCTCTGGGATGTTGACTGTGTCTTAGCATGTGTTTGCACAGAACCCAGCACAAAATAGCATGACTGGAGTCTTTGTGTGATGAAAACTGAATGAGTGCTCAATCAAGACTTTGCTTCTGAAACTTCACCCTACAGACAGAAACCACTCTGTGGTCTGTTTGCTGTCTCATTTGCTCCTGGCGTTTGGATCCTATGTTGGCTAGGGCTTGCCATTCTAAAAATGATTGGTAAGACCAAAATTAATTAATTATTTTACATTTTATTCTCCCAGTGGATAGCTATCTCACAGTGTACAACACTAGTATATTACTGAAGAATAAAATTATGTGTGGATAAACCAGCAATTTTCATTGTTGCAGATTTCTAAAATCTCTTCTATCACATTAGATTTAGACTCCATCCATACTTAAGCATGTTGAAAAATAAGGTGCAGGGTCTTTAGTTACATTTTAGTCAGGTAAAAATGAATTATTTTATTCTACCTCTTTTATGTAAAACTGACAAAAATGGTAACTAAAACCAATGGCTAATAAGCCAGGCTGTTTATTAATCATCTATCTGTTGAAATTCTTACTTCAGATCCCTGTTGTGTGAGCAATTTGTAGCATGAATTCTTATGGGATGTAAGTAAAAAAGAAAGAAAAAAAAAAGACAAAAAAAAGACATGCTTTTTTTCTGTTTATTTTTGAGAAAATGAGATGTTGGCTTTTAAAGTTGCATTAAAAATCAGATAAAAACAGTTTTTATCTTTATGTGTCTTTGGGAAAAAAAAATCTACCTCAAGAAATTTCTTTAACAAAGAGAACATTATTTCAGACTCTAACATTTCTGTCTGCCTATTATCATTAGTCATAAGCTAAGCCCTGCACTAAATGTCTAGTGAGCACAGATAATGTTCATTTTGTCTGGAAGACAGGTTGCCGCCTGTCAAGGAGAGATGGAATAAATGACAGGTTTGGACTCTGTGCCTTGCAGGCATATTAGGCTAAGAAATCGCCAACATGATGAAAAATTATTTTGTCAAAAATTTGTAGGTCACCCATCATTGTCTAATGTATTCTGTGATTAATTGCTAGCATAGATCAGCATTATGTCTTTCCAGTGAATCGCTTAATTGTTGCCTGCTTCATGCTCTTAATGTAATGACGAGGCATCTGGTCCTTTCACATGTGCTTTTAAATGCCAGCTTTTGCATCCAGGTTACGGGAACTGTAACATTAAACTTAAAGAACTAGTTGAAATTAAAACTTCCGGAAATTCGTCTATTCTATCTTTTTTTTTTTTTTTTTTTATGACCGTGTGCATGGTAGGCTGAGTGTTAGTGTTAATGTATGTAGATTTTATTTCTGATGAGTGATTATTTGACTGCTCATTTTACGAAGATTTATGGTGTGCTTTCTATCTCCTGACTGCAGTGCTACTCTTATCTTTAATAAAAGAGATGAGGACATTAATCAGCCTTTGTCAGGAGTCCTGACTAAGACATTAAATGTACTGTATGGGATAGGTAAACACGCTCCAGATCCTTCTCTACTCCAGTAGATCAGGCAAAAAAACACTCATTATATTTATCATAATTTCACATCTGCTGTTTTTGAAGCAATGTACCATGAGGCCATAAACTGTATTACAACTGTGCATAAATTCAACTGATTTGTGGCTGGAGTAACTAATTCCTAAAGTACGTTTTAGAAAAACAAGCAGTGAGCCCTGAAATTGCAATTCCATAAAGGCACTAAATTACTGACTGCAGAATCAAGAATTTGCTTGATGTGATTCTACAGTGACCGTTTTATAAAAAGTGACAGTGTGCCTGTGATTGAGTCAATAAAATAAGGACGAGTGAGCCGTACACTCAAACAAGATTAAAGAGAAAGAGAATGACAGAGGACAGACACATGGGATATAAATAGAGGAAAGTGTAATGTTCCCCCCTCCAAAAATGGCTTTAGGATGTAGCTATTAATAACAAGGATGTTAATTTGTAAGTAATAATTTCACTATGTGATGAAAAAACAGGTGATCTTACCTAAGTTTTAATCACATACAGTATTCTGTAAACAGGAATGTAGTATTTTATAGCAAAAAGGTTGTAGCTCTTATCATAAAATACCCCATATGTTTAAAATGACTGGATTCTCTCCTCTGAAAATCACAAACAGTTCAAGCAAAATCAATGGGACTATATGAACCTCTAACTGGTAATCAGAAGAGCAGTCAGGACTGCACTTTTCAAACTGGATCTTTCCTAAACTGAAAAGAATGTAGTCTTAGGGAGTTCTGAGATGTGATTCTTCATCATCAGCTCAGTAGTATTGTTTTTCCTGCTTGTATTTCTAAGGAAAATAGCAATACAGACAGTACGATTGTGCCTGGCTCACCCCAGACACATGCTTTACCTCTCCTGGATGCAAGCCCGAGAGAGGTCAAAAAACTTAGGAATTGCCAAAGTATAGGAAGTCTTGTTCCAAGTCCTATCAATTCACATTTTTGAGGTTCATTTTTGGTCAGGCCAAACTAAAAAGTAAGAGAATTTCAGTTAATGGTGATAGAAGTTAGTGAGTTAGTGTTTTCCTTTCAGTGCTATCCGAAAGTTGACACATAATGCTCATGAGCAAAAAATTATTTCTCTTAAAGTATGACAATATTTTCGATCTCCAAAAGAACTGGCCTTCAGTTATGGTGCCCATAGCTCTCATCCTTTAAGTAAATGCATAAAAACCAAAACAAAGCTGTGGTGTGAGATCCTTTCTCTCAGGAGTTAAATGCCTGTCCACAGCGTGTCAACAGCCCCTGGTGTGTGTTGGTGGAAATATGCATCATGTTCACTTTGGAAAATTAGAGTAATATAATACCCTCTGGTGTTATACACACATGTGTATAGCTTAGTTTTAGTGCTGTTCTTGACTGCAGTCTGCTAAACTTGGTCCACTCTTGTGGTTATAAATCTGTAGGGATTATGCTGAATATCTTTGTGCTCTGTCCATGAGACCAAGACAAAAAAGTGTTTGCTTGATGCCGATGCATAGTTTCCATCTAATAGCATCAATCTGTGCATCACTGAGCGTTTCTTTCCTGACCTTATTACTTTACTGAAATTAAGCTTGAAACAATCTGATGTCAGATACTGTATATCTACTTTTATTGCTAGCCTTGCTGGGCCTTTACATATTGCTAGTGTTGCATCTCATTTTAGATAGGTTGAGCCACATATATATTTTCCAGTTTATTGAAAGCCTGATAGATTGTTTTCTGCGTTCCACAATGGCAGAGCAGTCTTTTTCATGAACACTGGAGAACAAATGTAAATTCACATGTATACAGCTGACCAAAATTCATATTTTTTTTCATTGGCATTATGAATAAATCCAACATAGCACTAGATATGAGTAAGAATAGCACAGTGAAGTTGGCTTCAGTTCAGCTTTTCTGATTCAGTGGCAGTTTCAAATGTATTTGAAGAATCTGTAAAAGTTGATTATTATGATAGATTCAAAAAGATTTTCTCAGACAACAGAGCCGCACCAGAATGAATTGTGAGGATTGAATAAAATGCAAACTACCTTCAAAGCAAGGCAAGATTTTGCTGTCTATCCATCCCCCTCCTTCTCTCTCTCTCTCCCATTACCATATAAACTTAGCTGCTTCCTGCAGAGTTCCACTGCAGTCAAATAAAATTCAATGATAAAAATCACTCAATAGCTCTATTAAAACACAACTAAAATGATTCTTAGGACCATGTCTAGGGATTAATATATTTAGAAGCTATCCAACATTTACATAGCTTTTCCTCATGTTGAGCCTGATACCGCTCTTTGAGAAATAGTCAAGATTCAGGTGGCATGAGAGGAAAAGATTTTTCCCTTGTAATCTAACCTCCCGTATTCCATATCTTTGCTGTAGCAAACGCCTGAGCGGCTTGGTCTGATGGAAGGCTGATGAACCAAAGGAAAATGTCCCTCCAGCCACAGCAGATACAGGCTGACTGGGCACAAGTGACACAAATTCTAGGATAATTTCCAGTTTATGACCCTGTAGGTGATTAACCAAACCACTTTGAGTGGTATTCTCCCACTGATACTGTATGTGAATGCCTACCAGTGCTGCGTGGGGTTCCCTATATGGACCTAGGAGAGTCATTGTTTAAGGGGATCAAGCCCTCAGAAATACAGCAAAATCCACTGGTCAGGCTGACATTAGGAAGCAGTTTGGGAACTCTCAGGGTGAGTTGTAACTCTGGCAGTGAGCTCACTGTGTGCAGCCAGCTTTGGGAGCTGGGTCAGGACCTTTCTTAAACAAGGGCAGGGGAAGACCCCAGTTTTAAAAAATGGCTGCTGCTCACTTGTTTGTGCAGCCGAGAGTATCTGACTGCTGAAAAGATCCACCCACACTCCCTTCAAACACATCTCCTTTCTCATGAGGCTTTCATGGTAGCAAAGCCAGGAAGCGTCAGGGTCAGGGGATGTGTGAACACATGCTGAGCAAACTGCGTTTGATGCAACATATAGTATCCCTGCCTGCTGAGACAGCATGAACACCTGCTCTGGAGGCCAATTCCTTTACTTAGCTACTTAAGCACTGTTTGACCCTCTGCAGGACTTCTCTTATCATGGCATGTACTTAAAAATAAAAGAGAGCACAGGTTTCAAACAAATGCTTTCAGTAGTTTTGTCAGTTTGCAAAATCCTCTTTTTCCTATTTCCTTACTCACCTAATTCTTCACTCTGCTCCCAAGGGAGAAGAACAGCAGAATGAAAAAGAAGTGTTTACTGATAAACATAAACAAAACATACTTATTCACATGAAATAATGCAATCTCTGGAATACTATGTTGTGTATCAGCAAAACACATGCCTTAGGTTTTTAACTCTGTACTTCAAGTACAAAAACCATATTATTCTAAACAAAGGTGCTTTTCCTATCTCTGTATTGATCTTTACTGCTTTTTGTTTCTCTCCAAATGCAACAAAACCCCCCTGGCATGATATGAAAAAGGAGAGAGAATGGAATGACACCTGGATATTAGAGGAGATGAACTTGTTTGCAGTAAGGGGCAACTGGACTCTATGGCATGAATTTTCTTTCAACCTGCTATTCTGCTCTTCCTCAAGACTGAGGCAGAGGATGATTACCTATAAGGAATTAAGATGCTACATGGATGAACACTTACTGGTAGATGATCAATACATAGGAAGCCTTGTCCTAAACCAACTATGTTACCTGATTCTCTTGCCTTTGAAATCTGCATCTGCAGAAGGAATGAATAAAATACAGGGCTTCCCACACACAATGACTGTACAGGACTGTAAAAGTTCTCCTGGGAATTTATTACTACTTCTGTGGATAATTATTTCCTGGAAATCATTCATAAGAACATAATTTTTTAACATCAATATAGAATATACATTTCTATTTACAAAAGGCAGTAAATATATTCAGTTCATCGTGCCCAAACACCTGCTAAGTGAAATGGAATTTGACTATCCTGTCATGTGTTAGATTTGCCTCATCCCTAATCTATATTTCATGAAAAAAAAAAATCTGCTTAATGTTGTTATTTACACTTAAATATGTATATGTGTGTAACTTAAAAGGAGACTGATAATGACCTCTGAGTTAAGTAAATTTATCCACAACTGGCAGTATTTTGGAAAATCTAAACATCAACATACACATAGAGCTACTGGAACAAAGAGAGAGACAAGAGTAAAATACTGAAATCTTCATTATGACACAATACTTTAAAAGCACTTTCAGCATCTTCTTGCAATTTTAGTTATACCGTCTTAAGCTTATATCTCATTTGCAGAAGCACAGTGCTGAGGGAAGTGAGACCCAAAGCCTGAAGATTTAATCAGTTATTAATTAACATGTTCCAGTAGCTGTTGTGAAATAGAATGTATCATATTCATCATTGTAAATAGCTGATTAAATTTATAGCTTAATGTTAGGTATTTAGATATTTCTGTCATACTGTTACTGTTCTGTGCTATGCTGACTGCAAAATATAATAACTTCTAAGCAGTGTGTAAAACAAAGTGCTCAATTCACTTTATTAAAATATCCAATAATAATTGATTTAAAGGCAATAAAATGTGTTCATTAGAGGGTTTATATTCAAGAAATATTGAAAGTATACCTAAAACTGTCACTTTTATTGTGAATGAACAGGATAATATAATTTGAAAAGAGTGTGATCATACTAAAGATTTGTCCTGCAGCATTATCTGATAGCTCGTAAAGTGCTGAAATTTAATATGATGCTTTCAGTCAGTTTAATTGAAATTTAATTGCCACTTTGGGCAGAAGGTTTAGATCTGATCAATAAAATATTAAAGATTTTGTGCTTTCGCTTGGAACAATTTCTTAGCCAATGCATCAAGTGTAACCTATGTTTTAGGAAATATTTGTTTGTTGTAATTCACATAATGTTCAATATCATTTGCTAATCTGAATGTTTTAATGCACTGCATGGATAAATAGTGCAAATAATAAAGCTATAGTTGATCCATTTAATTACAACAAGATGAAAGAAATAACGGTCACCTTCAGATTCATGAGAAAGGCATTAATGTAAAAGAGCTATAAATATTTTGAAATGTCAAACCTCAGAAAGACAGAGTCCAACACGAGCCTAGCTGTAAATCAGATGCATAGAAGGACCTTGAAAAAAAGATGGTTCTTTGGTATTTTAGAAATAATTACTAATACAAAAAGGGTAATGATGAACCTATAAATTACATTAAAAAGGGCCATTAGAGAAGGATTAGTTTATAAAGCTGAGAGATGGTTCCTGAAAATTATCCCACTAGTTATTTCTTCTTTTCGTTTCATATTATTCACGATACCCAAAATTATGTGATTAATGATAAACTAATTGATTGCTACTTTGCAATTTAAATGCAATGGCTGACTTTGAGTCTTCCTTTACTGCAATCTATAGTGTGCCTTCATTTTATTTATCTTTTTTGGTGGCAGTATAAAAAGGGTTATTCTAACTTGGTCTCTATAATGTGTAGGGGCAACTTCAGTCTAAGAAGCATTGCCATGAAATTCATCTGTGCAGTTGGCTCAGGCCCCTGAATGCCCCCTTTGTTTGTCCGGAGAGAACCTGATGCCTCTGCTACTCCATTTTTTTCCCACCTAAGCACTTCTACAGGACCTTGGTGAGAGCAGATGTAGCTGGAGGTGGCTGAAATGACAATTTATTTCTCCCAGGTCTTCAGGAATGCTCTTGATTCTAAAGCCCAGAGAGCACCTTATCAAGATTGCAGTTTCCTGCACAAGGCACTGCCACATTCAGTGACTGGCTACCATTCATGTGAGTTTTCATCCTTTCAAATAATGAGCACTGCTTTGAACAACAATGCCTGAGTTCAGCTCTGATCTGTCAGGAGTAGAGTAAGAGACTGGGGAAGGAACTGAGGAACAGGAAACTGTCTCATAAGCATGTATGCTATGATGACAATTTCACTGCAAGTTTCTGCTTGTTTGAATAAACTGTAATTTCCAGTATATGATTTAATTTTTTTAATGTAGGATTGATACAGGCATGCATGAGACAGAAGATGGTACTTGACAGCATGGAAAACAGATGATTTATATTGCTGCTGGTGACAGAAGCACAAACACAGCAGGATCACCTTTTTGGCCTGAAATCAATGGCACCTGTAGATGCCATGTCCCAGGGATCACAAGAAAAGATGAAAAAGTATGGTCATTCTCACTTCCTCTCCCACAGTACTCAACTATTAGCTGGAAGATTGATGAAATAGCCTATTCAAAGCCCTCTGAAGATTGCAGTGGTCTGTTTCCCCTTTCTGTGGGGTTTCCTTCAGGAAAGGAGTTGAAGATGCAAATGCAGATCTCTGAAGATCATTAACTTTTCTACTGAGTGATTGTCTACTTGTGCTGACACTGGTATGTCTCTGTCATTGTGAGGGCAGTGTGAGCATTGAGTACTGAGAGTAATTTAGGTCCTTGGGAATTTGATTACCATGAAGAATAAAATATCAACTAATAAAACACTCAGCCACATGCCTGCTAAAACAAATTATTTGCTGTTTTTTTGCCCTCAAACAGAATTTCAGGCCTCTGGTTATAAAATCATCAATTTTGGCTTTCAAATTTGAAAAACACCAGAGGCAAGAATCTTGGGAGAAAAAAATGGTTGGATTGGTAGAATTTGGAAGTGGAAAACAGGACTAACATCATACTTCTTTCCTTGTTGGGCCATTGCTCTATGCCTTTCTCTATCTACAGGATAGGAAGATGATACTTCTTCACCAATCCACCTGTCTATCTAATTGTGATGATTGGAAGACTGGATAAAATAATATTCTCACAGACTGTGCAAGATGTTAGGTACTGCACAGCACAATTCTGCAGTGGCAGTAGATTTTTAATGATCTTTAGTAACCAATTTTGCCATCTTTTCTTAATTTTCTCCAGGTTGCATTACTCTGGGAATATTTTGGAACACATAATTCCTCTCCAAGGCTACTGAAGACAACTGAAGATGAGAGAAGAAAGCAGTAATTCCACATGTAGCAAAAGGGACCTAGCTACTAGAACTCTAAACAGCAAAACTGACTCTCCTTTCCACCAACACAGCAAAATGGTACAAGCTCCTTCTCTATAGCATCAAAAGAAAACAGGGTTAAAATGCATGATACATATTGTCCTTTAAAAACACAAAATTTCTTTCTTAGCTTGCCATAAGTAACTTACATTTTATTAAAAGATACAAAGGATTTTTTAAAAGTTCTGGCAGAACACCCCCAAATCTTACTACAGTATCCTTAAAAGGTTGGCAAAGATCAGATATGGATTTGGTTTGGATTGCTAAAAAGATAAAAGCTGACTTTGACATTGTCTTCACATCATGATTTGGATTTTCAACGTCCCAAAATGTTTGTATTAAACCTGATGGGTTTTGTTGGACCCTTTGTGGTAAGTTCTGTGTTTCAGCTTGATTTTATTCACAGACTTTTTTTCAGACTAAATCACAGTCCTTAATGAATTTAAACCTTGTGATTTGAACACAATATTTTTGTATACACTGAAGAAGAATTATATTTTAGACAAAATCCATTCCTTCATTTATTCCTTAAATTTCTCCCATTCTCACTTCAAGGGTATATTTTTCACCTGGAGGATGCTGAAATTGGTATCTCCCTTCCTCTGCATTGACAGTGGAGGATTAAAATGGTTGTACTAAATAAAGCATCTTGTATCTTCCCTTCTAATTTATCACAACCACATATTCCACAGGAAGTTAAGGTGGAGGGAGAGAGGGGAGGCAAGATGCCCAGCTGATACACAGCACCTCTACCTTGCAGAAGATTCATTCCACTGCACATTTTGAATCTGCTGACAAGAAACTTGCAGCAAAAGTAATCAGAGCCTTCACAAGATTGATTTTGTCCCCTGCTGGTATATGGCATGTAGGGGAAAAAGGTTCTCATCTCTCAGCGTAATCTTAACTATTTAGAAGCCATTATTGCAGGATTACAAATCATCTGAATACCTTTCTTGTGTAACTTAGTTATTTATTAGCAGGTCCAGCAAATTAGTCAGGTAACATTATATAGTGTTCCAGTCCTGAAGCTCTTATTCAATGTGCTGCTGGATTATTCTCCCAATTTGCAAATACTAGTAAATCTATGAAGTTTCTGTAAACAATACTACACAGTGCTTAGTGCAACTATTTAACTGTTTTTGCTAATTGCAGAGAAAGCTTAGAATGTTGTATATAGTTCACTTTTCAAAGTGATTCAAAGAAAATTGCACATGTATTCTGTCCTAGGTTTGTAAGAAATGCTTAAAGTCAACTTGTCATAGAGACTAAATTGAATCTACTACCTGTACAGTTCTAGAAGGGAAGATGTAGGAAAAAAAGAAGCAGCATGAGATTTATCTGATGTTTGGTTGATGTATGGCTATATAAAATCTTAAGTAATACAGATAATGTCACACAATATTGCAACATATATTTTCAGTCGAACGTTATAAGACAATAAGGCATAAATGGAAATTAAAGGAAAAAAATCTGTATGGTTGTCAGGGAACACTTTTTCATTCAGAGAATCATAAACATATGGAATGGTGTGTCAGGCAAAGTTTCTGAGATAAGAAGAAGGGAGTAATTACAAAATGGATTTATAGCCTGAGGAATAACGTACAGACAATGGAAAAGAGCTTTAAGTCAAATGATTTTTAACCCTCACTAGGAAAAATGCTTATGATAATCATATGTAATAGGTTCCATCTAATTTGCCAAAGTTTGCCTTCTATTCTTTAGTCAGTAATGGAATATAAATAGACATATATGAGTCATCCACCCATCTTCAGAACTACTATGTACTTTTAATACATGTCAGTATATCAAACCACAAACAAATAAACTGAGATGTGTCCTGTAGCTCTGCCCCTACTGAAATAAATTACTTGTTCATGTTAAGATATTGAATACTCAAGGCGTACAAATTTTTGATGTTAGAAAATATGGTACTCAGAGTCACTCTTCCGTAGTGATGTGTAAAAATAAATAATCTTAGTTGATAAATGTATTAAAAGGCAGCCTGCAGGGCACATAAAAGCAGCAAACATATTTTCATGTGTGAAACAAATAATTAGAGGAAATAGAAAAATGCAAACCCATTGTTATTCCAAAGCAGAATGGGATTGAGAGGATGTAAATCAGCCTTTAATCCACTTCAGGAGATTCAGATAGGAGTAAAAATTTTTTGTAGAACATCTGGTCTCATGAGACCTCACCTGGAGTACTGTGCCCAGCTCTGGAGCCCCCAGCACAAGAAGGACATGGACCTGTTGGAACGGGTCCAGAGGAAGGCCACGAAGATGATCAGAGGGCTGGAGGACACGTCCTGTGAGGACAGGCTGAGTTGGGGCTATTCAGTCTAGAGAAGAGAAGAGGAAGAGAAGAGAGAGAAGAGGAAGAGAAGAGAGAGAAGAGAAGAGGAAGAGAAGAGAAAGAGAAGAGGAAGAGAAGAGAAGAGAGAGAAGAGAAGAGGAAGAGAAGAGAAGAGACGAGAAGAAAGAGAAGAGAAGAGAAGAGAAGAGAAGAGAAGAGAAGAGAAGAGAAGAGAAGAGAAGAGAAGAGAAGAG
>JANHFX010009096.1:4465-16693 GCA_027560015.1 Chloroceryle amazona
TCTCTTCTCTTCTCTTCTCTTCTCTTCTCTTCTCTTCTCTTCTCTTCTCTTCTCTTCTCTTCTCTTCTCTTCTCTTTGTTTTGCTGTTCTTTCCCCCCTTCTCATTTTTTCTTTGTCTGCTAATGCACAGCAGATGGGGAGGAAATGCCATTTTAAATGCCACGGCATCCTGATGAAATGCAATGGGCTACGGCAATCCTGGATGAATCATGGCATTGTTTTGTGTACACAGCCCCACTGCAGCTCGGCCTCACTTGGGCAACTCTCTGCCTACCATTTTGCAAGTACACTCAGGGTTGTTCGGGTGTCTGTGCCAGCCCAGTGGTAGGTGCCCTCCAAGACCTGAGTGTTCAAGTCACATTAATTGATTAACCAGCCACATTTATGGAGGCAAAACCAAGCCTGAAGTGCTTTACCTGCTGCAAAAACAGCAGCCAGCTTTGAAATATCTGGTCTGCACTGCCTCTGGGGACATGATGGTGATAAATTACATTCAATTCCTGTATTATGTTTGTAGGATTTCCACACAAGGTGGAAGAACAGGATAGAAGAACCCAACCTGGTGCAGCACAGCCCTTCCTGCCACCTCCAGCTCTTGGCTCTTCTGGAAAGCTGGGCTGTGTCCCCTGTGTCCCTGCACCTGCCTCTTCCTTGGCCCTACATCCAGGATGGACCCTGGGAGCCAAGGCTGAGGGGACTTTCTGTGATTTGGGCACTTGATGCTGGGGCTTTAATTGGGGTGATCAGATCGTTTCACCTAAGCTATCAGGCAGGCATTGAATACTACTGATCAGTTGCTGGCAGCCTGCTGCCAGATGAAAAGGAGCAGCTGTGAAGAAAAAAACTAAAAAAATTAAAACTAAAAAAATATATATACATATCCTAATAGCTCAAACATTGAAACTCGTAGTGACTCTGCCCTGTTAGTTTGAAACTAATGAATTGGGGGGGGGAATCCCCTCCAAGCCTGCAGAATATAAAGTGGTCTTTTAATTTTGGTAGCTGTAAGAACAGAGTTGAGAACCTCAACGAGCAGAAGACGTGACATTCAAATTTTGTTGCAATATGCTTAATTTTAACAGTCTAGATTGGAAGTGTATCTTTGCTGTGTCTAATTGCCCATGTCTTACTGGCGCGGCATTATTCAGAACAGGCTAGTAGCATTAAGCCTTCAATTTTTTAAAAAATCCATTAATTTTTTTATTTATTTTTGTTAGTAGGTCTACTATACATCTACACAGCGAGCAGAAAGGCTGTTATTATTAATCGGCCCCCATCCCAGCCCTGCCTTCCCCCAGGCTCTTGCTCTTGTATCCCCATTAAAAGGCCTGGCAGCCTCACAGTGCAGCGCGTCCAACACCAACAGCTACAACAGCTCTGCCGTGTTTATCCAGATTCCAGCAGCTCTACCTGGGAGGAGAGGGGAAGGGGTCTGTGTTTGCATTCCTGAAGCCAGAGGTCCAGGGTATTATTTTTCTCCCATCGGTCATCCTTTGCTTCTTGAAGTCAAAAGCCGTGTGGCAGGAAAAGGAGAGGAAGGAGGGAGTGGGCAGAGTCAGGGCTTGTGCTGGGGACCCATGCCATGCCTTGTGCCTTTTCAGCATCCTGAGCTTTCTCAGCTCAGTCAAAAAAAAGCAAAACAAAACAAACAAACAAAAAAAAGCAAAGCAAAACTCTTGCTCCTGGTTAAGTGGCCAAATATGAGCCTGTTCCAGAGGAGACACAGTCCCTTATTTTTCAGCAGTAAACTTCCCCACTAGCATGGCTGTATCCTTTAACTTCTCCCTGGGACAGCTGGCTTCTGCTTGTGCTCTCCTGGAAACCAGGAGCATTTGCCCCCCAAGTCCATGACTGTAACCATCATCTACAGCTAGCTAGTTTGCTCTGAAATCTCTCCATGCATTTTATCTGGGAGGCTGGGAAAGAGAGGAAAGCTTGCTGTGGTGGGATGATTGGCAGAACAGATCACCCAGGTACACTGTGAGGAGCATCGCTGTGTGGCAGCATGTTCCACTGTCCTCCACTGCCAGCACTGTCCTGGTGTGGGCACAGTGGTGGAGATGCAGTGAGTTGAAAATGGAAAAAAATGGCAAAAATAACTAAGAACTCATCCCTTTCTTTCAGAGGGTTTTCTACTTTATTCCTTCCTGATCCCTCTTGTGCCTGCCTATGGCTGCTGGGCATGAGGAGAGCACCATTAATGGACTCTTGATGTGTGTTTATTTCGTTTAACACATCCTAAGTGTTGTGTCTTTAGAGACATTCATTATGGTGATTGCTTTCCCTGCTTATGAAGATGGAAAAAGCCTCAGCAATTAAGGGAGAAGAGTGGACAGATGCCAGATGCATTAGTGCTCTGGGCAGTCACCAAGAGCCTGTTTGTAAGGTGCTTTGCCTCAGAAGGAGGTTGGCTGTGAAGAGCATGGCTTCCCTGTCACCTGTACCCCTTGTCCAAGCAGCTGCAGGTTGAGGGTAGATCCTGTAAGAGACACAAGACCCTGCAAGGGTCTCCACTCATTTGGCAGGGTTCAGTCTGAAGGCAGGTAATGCTTGGGTGAGCACATCCAACATGACCCTTGCCTCGTGCCATGCTGGTACCAGACCTTCCTGAAGCTCGAGGTATGAGTAGCCAAGGCTGGGGCAATGGTCCTGCTACAGCATCCTCAGCTTCCAAAAGCATGAGTGCCAAGCCAGCCTAGCCGGCTGCAGACTGAAGGCCCTGGCCCTGCCCAGGCCAGGCAGCCACAGCAGGGAGGTGGGTCACCCAGCACAAGCAGATGCCTGCTGGTGCCTATAGTGACATCTCTCTGTCTGGGTCCTTTTTGAGTTGGCTTTTCTTGTCATGATGGGAGTTTTTGCTGTGAGGCAATACAACACATGCGTGGTGTGGAAGCTAACTCAAACAGAGCAGTGGGTGATGCCCCACTTCTCCCTGCACAAGGAGGTCCTTTTCTCAGTGGGCACCCAGTAAACCACCCTTGAGCCATTATCTGACCAGTCTGCCATCTCCCTGCCAGGCAAGGGAGTGGAAAGGATGGAAGGCTTGTGCTCCTGGTACCCAAATCTGTCATCTCCTGGGCTTCCTGGGGGAGTTGTGGAGCTCTCTGCCTCTGCTTGGATGGGATGCAGATCCATGCTGACTACAGCCACATTCTCCATATTGATGTGACTTTGATGTACCAGAAAAGCTCAAATTTCACGCAGGAGCAATGCGTACACATGTGCTTGCATAGAAATAGAAGTAACATGGGAGGGGACCAGGCTTGGACCTGCACTGATGTGGACAGTGGAGATGGGCTCCTGGCACAATGTGAGTCCCTGTCCTTGCTGCCTTGCCAAGGGGACAGCACAGCCAGAGATGCCCGTTTATTCATATATGACAACAATGCATGGGAATCACAAACAGATTCTTGTCTTATCTTGCTTGAGGGTTATTGCAGTAAAGGGATTTATTTTTGCTTTGCTGACAAAAAAAAAAAAAAAAAAAAAAAGAAGTAAGCATAAATTCCACCAAAGCACATATATATGTTTCTCTTGGAAACAGAAAAAAAAACATTATCTAAAAAAGCCCTTCACTGTTATTAATCTCTGGGGTTTTATCCAAGTTTCATTAGGAATCTGGACATACTTGAAATGGCTTTCAGATAAAGCTGAATGAATCTCCCTCTGTTTTAGAGGTTGGTGTGGCTTAATTTCCTAGCTGAGCTTTGGGTGGGTTGGGAATTGGGTAGATTTCCAGCCACCTAAACTGGGAAAGAGGGAGTGCCTTAAAGCAACCCAATCTGAATAACTCACAGATGATTTCGGTGGCTTGCTGGGAGTTTGAGGCAAGCAAGGGGTATTCCAGGGGAGGGAAGCTCTTCCTTGGCCAGTATTGAACCAGATGGGCAGGAAATTACTCTTGACATGCATGACTTTTAGGACTGGCGAACCAGGAGAGCCAGGCCCTGGGGCGTGAACAGCCTCCCCAAAGCCCCTGGGAGTGAAGAGCCAAAGCAAGGATGTTGGGGCAAGGAGCAGGCTGAAGGCACTCGACTACCTTCCCTGGAGCAGGGGGGCCTGCATGTGGCCACCTCAAAGCCACAGCAAGCCTGCCAGCACTTGTAAGCCACAAGAGGGTGACAAAATCCCATCTTGTGCTTTGGTGGCCCTGGACAAACCCAGAGATGTCCCTGGCTAGCAGAGGACAGCAGTCCCTTTTGGAGACTAAGCCGGGCTGGGCAACCAGATGTTTTTGGAAAGTCCTTGATGATGTCCTAGGTAGGAGAGAGCTCTGTTTGGAAATGGGATCCTGGTACTGAGGAGATGAGGAAATATTTTTTTTTCCTGCCTGGCTTTAGTTAGCTGGCATCAGCAAATTGGTTCCTGTTGCAAAAAGAGGGTGGAATTCCCCAAAATTGCTCTAGCAGGCAGGGAAAGAAACCTTGCTCTTGTTCCCCATTGGTAGTCTAATATGAAAAAAACCACAGGTTTTATGGTAATTTTGGAAAAACAGAGAACTGCTGTGTAACTGTCCTTTGTGCTCACTGGAGAACTGTGTGGCCAGCATGCCCTGCACGTCCTGGTCCTCCAAAGGTGCTGGGGCTTTGGGACATGGGTTGGTGGAGGATCTCCCTTAACGCAGACAAGACTGGAATGGAGGCAGCTCAGTGACACTGCCAAGGATGCTCTGGGAGCTTCTGATCCACCTGGGATGCAGGCAAGATGCTCCTGCTCCATCCATCTTCAGTTTGCCTGGGATGTCACCACAGTGCAAACGGGTGCTTGCCCTGGGTATGTCACACTACACAGGCTGCAACTTCCTCCGTGTCCATGTGCTTGAGCTGACAGTTGTCTTTTGGCACAATGGAAAATCTGTTGCAGACCCCAACCCCTGTGGCCATCCCCGGGGAAAAGCAGTGTCCAAGGCAGAAGATTAAAGTGCTCAGGGAGGTTCGAAATCCAGAGTCATCCTCTCACCATCGCAAGAGACCAGGGCAGCGGGTGTGGGCTTGTTGGAATCTCTGGCTGTGAGCTCCAGCCAGGTCCCTTGTAACTTCATCTGCACTGGGATGGGAAGAGCCTGCAGTGCAGCAGACAGGAGGGTGGCTCTGCCAACCTCTGATCTTATCTGCTGCTGAGAGCAGGCTGTCGGGTAGGGGGCTGGCCTGGGAAGCGTCCCTGGGAAGGATGGGCTGCCTGTCTGCAGAGATGGGCGTTGCTTTCCCGGGGACTGTGGCTTTGGTTTCCCCCTCATTGTGTCTCAGGAGTGTGTGTGCACATGTGCGTGTATGGGTATAGTATATTGGGATGTATATTTGCAAATCTGCTCACTCTCATCTGTTTCTTATGCTGTTATTGATAGAAGGATGAGGGGACAATGTGGCAACTGCACCTCTGGGTGATTTGGGCGTGCCCATGGGCCAGGGACATGGGGTGCTGGGGTGCTGCTGTGCAGTGTGATGTGAAGGAGGGTGAAACACAGGTTCTCTTCTAGCAGCTGCAGCTTTTTCACTGAGTTTATACTCTAAGGAGATTCTTATATTTTTCCTTTTAAATACTAGAATTAGATGCTGCTTCTGAGTAATTACTTGGACTAAACAGTCTGGTTTCATTTAAGTGGTCAGTATGAAATATCTCATGATTTGGTAGGGAAAAAATAAGTGAGATTCCTTCTCTCAGGCTCCCAGAAACTGCCGCGGGGTTAAAACCCACATTCCCTCACCTGTGAAGACCTCCCCAAGAGACAAGGGAGAAAACATCTCCTCCCTCAGGAGGACAGAAGAGTGGCTGGGTTATGCCATAACCAAGGGGTCTGTTGAGTTTGGTGGGGAACAGCAGATCCCATGACTACCTACAGTCCCCCAGCAACACACAGAAATGTTTTCTGCCACTTCCCAAGACTTAACTGTGACAGCCTGAAGCCAGTGTTAATGACCAGCTTGCAACATGCTGAATTTTACAGTCCCTGGAGAAAATTGTGACAGTAAATCTGCCTTGGGCTTCAGTCATTAGGTTGCCCTCAATACCACAAAAATCCCTGCAAATGTTATGTTGTCTTTGGCCATGTGAATGCTGCTCTCTGTTTCAGTGTTAATGGCAAGAGATTTTTGAGGCCTTGGATGCGACAGTGCTGGCTTGGATGAGCCAGCAGCAGGGAGTGGATGGAGGGAACAGGCTCCATTTGGTGTGTTCAGCACATTTTAACAGCTTATCAGATCCATAGGCAGATGAAACAGTACAAGTCAGGCAGGGTGCGAAGAGAGTTCCCAACAGGGTAAGCAGGCATTTGGAGGCAGGAGGAGTGTGGGAACTGCAGGGGATAGGAAGTGTGGGGGCCTGGGGCTGGGGAAGGCTCTGCACCCCCCGTGCTCACAATGATCGTGGGCTGCAGGGCAGGACTCAGTGGACCTGAATGGACTCTCCAGCGATGCCTGGGATCCCTGTGGATAAGCTCCATATTTGCCCCATTCCTTGTGCTACTTTGCTGGATGTGGAGCCATGACCTAATGCATCTCAGAGAGGTGATGCTGATGAGCTGGACCAGGGCTGACCTGTGCAGCCATACCCATGTTATCCTTTCAGCCCTGAGCTCCGGTCACCTAGTAACTGTGTATCAGATCATCTGGCCCTGCATCGACATCCCCACAGCTGGAGGCCAGGCACTGGCAGCTCTGCAGTTGCCAGCCTGCAACCTGTCACATGCTGCCAGGGCAGGTACATAATCCATGTTTCCCTCTTTCCATATGCCAGCCATTATCCTGGGTTTAAGCCAGTACTCTGGCACCAGGTGCACTGGGAATCTCTTTCAGCCTGTTCAAGAATCAACTTATTCCAGGGCAGGATCCCAGGCCCACTTTCCTTGGATCCTGGGACTGATTTACATCCCTTGCTTTTGTTTAATTTGATGTTTAGGGTAGCTGAGTATGGGTTATACCTTTCCATTTATAGTTTTAGCAAAGCATGATTGGATTTTGTTCCAGTCATTTTTTATCTCAACTAAAATGTCAGTTTTCAAGACCTATTATTAGCAATTCTGTATAGCTTCTGGATTACTGCAGATAACCATGAATCACCCTCTGCAGTATTGATATAGGTACTCTAAGCCTCCCAACAACTACCCTGTAAGTTATGACTGTGACTGAGAGCAGAAAACCCTCGATGATAACTGGTGGGCTTGAAATACAGGGACAGTGCTCCAGATCTGGTGTCTGCAGAGCACATTTATCTACCATCCTTGCATGCAACAGAAGTCCTGGTGCATGTGCCGTGGCTCAGCTCCAGCTCCCACCAACAGCCTAGGACTTTGCTTCCAGCCTCTTCCAATCCCTTCCCCACATTTTCCCTGTGTGGTGGCCACATTCCGTTGCAGGGTCCCCCAGTGCTGGGTTTAGTGCTTTCTGTTTGAGTGACCGTGTTTCTTTGCTCAGTCTGGTGGTTTTACTGGTGGCTGGTGGGCAGCTGCCTGTGATGGAGGGAATGAAACTTGCCCTGGCCCACATCTCTGAGAGGAGGCTGGTCCAGGACCCTCTGCTTTGAAATTAAGCTATTTCCATGTATCTATCTGACTTTGCCAATTTTAGCTGTGAATGTAACATGCTGCCCCCAAAGAATCACTCATGGAGTTTTCCAATCAAGTGAAATACTTCACCGTGCTTCCCAGTAAATTCAGCTGATGGAAAGTGTTTATTATTATTATTATTTTGATTTGTTTCCCATTTGGGAGAAAGGAATCCAAGCTCCAGAGTTTAATCCTAGATATCTCTGCCAATGAGCTCATTACACAGCTATGAAAGAAAGATCTGGTAGGTTTTGAGCACCACTGATGGTCATCCTGAACTTCTCTTCTTTAGTTTAAGTCCAGAAGTCAGACAGGTCTCTTGGTTGAAACAAAGACCTTCTGTTTTGACTCATCCTGGGAAACAATAGCAGCAAGATTGGTGCATTATAAAGTCGGGGGCAGAGTGGAACAGAAATGCTGAGCATGTGAAGCTCCAGCCCTTTGTATCCTGCTTTTCACACTGTCTGTGGGCACCCTGGGCCTTTGAAGAAATGTCAAAGGAGGTAGTACATCCTCTCCTGTTAGCAATGAAGGCTGATGAATAATAGAGTGGACCCACCCACTTGTGCTTTAATCTATCATGTTCTATGGAAATGAAGCCTTTCTCTTACAAGAAGGCAATTTGTGCTCTTGGCATCCTTGGTGAGAAGAGCTCTCAGCTCTCCTGCTGGATTATTGATACCTTTTCTATTAAGCAATGCAACATGTAATTGGGCTCTTTGCCTGTTCTGAACTGCTCCCCAGACAGCGCTCAACAGAACAGAGACCTTTTGAGGCAGCAGGAGTGGGTGCTGCCAGCACCCCTGCCCAGGGCTTGCCGCTGCCTGTGGAGATGCAGTGGGCAGGGGAGAGCGGGCTGTGCTCCCTGCCTTCTTCTTGCAGCAGCTTGCCAGCGGCCAGCCTTGATGAAAACCCTTTTGAACTGCCCCTCCTGAGCTTTCCGCCTTCCTCTCCTGCCAGGATGGCAAACAACCCTTGGTGCTGAGGGAGAAGCAGCCTCTCCACACCAGTCCCCCAGGGGGTGCTGAGGAAACACATCCTGGGTACACAGGCAGCCGTTTACAGGTGCGAGCCTGGCTGGCACAGGCAGGTGTATTTTCCTTGTTCTGAACCAGGGTTATAAACAATCTGGGTGCTCAGGCCTGCCCAGCTGCAAGCTCCCTTATAGAGACAGGGCTCCTTGTCTGGAGCAGGCAGTCCAGCCAAGCTGGGGACCACCAGGCTTCATCCTCTTCCTTCTCTATGCCTTGGCTTGGGCAGAGGGAAGGGCAGGCATCCTGCCCACCAGCCTTTGCATCTCCTGCCAGCTAAAACCCACCAGCTGCCTTTGAAGAGGTTACACCTGAAAGGTGAGATGGAAACTAAGAGCAGCCCTGGGAAGCTGGTGGCTAGTCCCCCACTGTGCTGTGGTTTGAGAGAGGAACCAGGACCTCAGTGGGGTGTTAGGAGGTAGAGTGGCTGGGGCTACTGCCCTGGACCCAGGAACATGTCAGGTCTCTGTCTACCTGCCTGTCACAGCTAGTTGCAAGAGGAGAGCAGCTTGTCTTGTGGCAAGGGGGGACCAGCCCTTGTCTCTCTGGGGGGCTTTACTAAAGGCTGGAGTACAGCTCAGTGAGGCAAAGGGATGGAAAGATGTTTGCCAGGTAAGTGCTGGGAAGAATTGCTTTTTCTTCCCCAACCTGGGTGAGGCTAGAGGTGATGCCAGCATCTTGCATACTTTGAAGATTGAGGAGTTTCCATGTATCCCATGATAAGTCATGTCAGGAATGAAGGTGGGAGAGTCCAAAATCAATAGGCCAGAGGAGCCAATGTCAGGGTTGTACAGCAGCTGCCAGAAACCAGCTATGCTAAATGCTTAAATCCTTCCTTCCGATGCCTTGGGACCTTCTCTGTTTCAAAGAGAGCCCTTGGAGGCAGGGGAGCCACTGACTTTTTTTTTTTTTTTTAAGCAGAAGTCTGTTATTCTGGAAGGGGTGTGTGTCTTGAGGGGCAGAGCAGTGTCCACCCCAGGAGCTTGAGCTTTGAGACCCTAAGAAGACTGGGCACAAACACACCCACCCACCCCACGTGCTCTCTGGCCTTCCATCAAAAGCTGCCGCACACAGGCAGTTTCCTTGATTCCGGACTGTTCCGCTTGAGAAGCCAGACTCAAGTTGCTTCCCCTGACATCCTCCTTGAGTCCTGAGAGCATCCATGTCTCAGTGTGTCCTAGGTTCACATCAACCCGAAGCTCTCCAGCCAGATTGCCAGCCATTACGCGAGCCTCAAGGCTCTTCTGGGAAGCTTCCCTTCAAGGGCAGGGCTGGAGTTTGGGCTTGGGAAGGGGGGACAGGATGAGGAGAGAAAGCACCCAGGCAACATGGAAAGCTTGCCGAAAGGCATGGGAAGAAAGGAATGTTGCCAAACCCATGGGCTCCTCTCCAGCTCTTCAAAACAAGCACGCCAGTTGTTGAAGAGAGGAGAGGAGGAGGTGGTGAACGGCAGGTTCTTGGGAAGAGGGGAAAGGCAAGGGAAGGAATATTATATGAAGGAAGGGGAGCCAATGGACTGAAGTCTCCTGAATGAAGAGGAAGGAAGACAACAAAGATGAGCAGGAAGGTGTAGAAGTTATTTCATGGGAGATTTTGCTGAGTCATTGAGATGTATCATCAGTGACCAAAAATGGAAGAAAAATTCCTTAGCCTAAGAGATGAACTGCTCTTATTTAGGGCTTTTATTTCCTATTTTGCTAGTGCTGGGCGACCGGGAAAGGAGGAAGGGGAGCAGCAGTGTTTTAATTGGGAGCAAACCAGGGTCAAGCCCAACATGTCTTGTTAGAGGCTATGGTTTACGTTTGAAAAGACTCTAATATTGTGCTACAACTTCTAAGTGCATTATAATGATGATGATTATTTTCAAATGGCTTGAAATATTGGCAGGGTATTGAAAAAAAAGTCCATTTGGCTCCAGGAATAATATCCACCAGTGCTGCTGAGCCCTTGTCAGAGGGATGGCTGATGGTCCCTTATCTGTCCCTGTAACGCACTACCCCTCGTGGCTTTGGTGTCCTACGTCATGGCTGCTGCTGCTGCAACACTCCTCATTCCTTTAACAATTATGAGGGTTGCACAAGCAGGAAATGATGCAGATTTTCTGGTTTATCCTCCCCTGTCTCCAGCTTCCAGAGAGCAAATTATGTCGTGTTCAAAAACCTCTAAGTTCCCCCAAACCAAGCCTCATCCCTGTGATCTGGTTGAGGTCTTGCCACAGTGGTTACCACTAGAAAATTAGCTTCTACCCACAGGGTCAGTGCAGATGGAGGTAGGGAGATGCTGAGCTCAGGGTGGAGAAAATGAGGTCCTGGAATGGGAAAATGTGATGTGGGGGGCTGGTGGAGTAGAGGCGAGTCCTGGTGCTACCAGGCATAAACAATGACTGCATGCTGTGCACCGAAGAGGGAAGATGGTCCCTGGGAATATCCCTGGAGTATAAAACACCAGGGGAGCAAAGAGTACTCATGGCAGGAAGAAGACCAAGATAGGATCACAATCCAACCTCAGGCCAAGGGCATGATGTCTGAGACCTCTTGGAGGCTCCCAGAATCAATGGAGAGGACTTAACCTCTGGCCCCATCCTCCCTGGAGGGATTTAAAAGACATGTAGATATGGGTGGCATGGTTTAGTGGTGAAATTGGCAGTGCTGGGTTAACAGCTGGACTCGATGATCTTAAAGGTCTTTTTCCACCTAAATGATTCTATGATTCTGTGATTCTGCTGGGCTTGGGACCAGCGATGCCTCCAGCCCCTTCCTTCTTCACACATTGCCTGGCCACCCGCTCCTCTCAGCCCTTTTTCCCCCCTTCTAGACAAAATAACAAGCTCTCTCCATTGCCAGGACAGCTCCCTTCTTTTCCAGACTTGCCTAGGCTCTTTCATCATGCCAATAAAAAAGTAAATGCATCACACATTGGCTGGGGGTAGCGGAAACCCTTAAACATCTGAGGTGAGAGTGACGCGCTGTGTTTTTTTGAGGCCAGGTTCGTCTCCCTGATGCCCTGTTAGACCAAATATCTTGCTCTGAAGCGGGAGAGAGGGGACTTATTAAAAACCTTTCATATTTCTTATTAAGGCCCTGTTTCGGCAGGCCGGAGGCTGAGGCGTGAGCAGGGCCACTGAGGGGGAAGGGCAGCGAGCCGGCAGCATGCAAACAGATTGTGCAATATTTGCCTTGCACAGAGCTCCCATTGTAAAGCCTGGGAGTTCTGCTTTCAATAATTCGCCATTCCATAATGCTCCATTGATGGTGAGAGAAAGGCAGCATTGAGGGCTGAAGGGGCTCTGGCCCTGGGAAGGGTTAAAAAATAAAGAAAAGGGAAAAAGAAAAAGTAAAAAGATTTGAGGCTTAGTTTTAAACTTTAGTGTGTGGCCCTCACGGCACATCACAGGCGCTGAGAAATATGCGGAGCCTGTTTGCATAACCCCGTTTGCAGTGAGCACTGTTCGAGCCAAAACACAAGTATGGCCAGAGCTGAGGGGTGGTGGGGAGGAAAAAGCAGGAAAGACTGTGATTATTTTCATTCTTGCTCCAGGCCACAAGAAAGAAAAAGAAAGAAAGAAAGAAAGAAAGAAAGAAAAAGAAAAAGAAAAAGAAAAAGAAAAAGAAAAAGAAAAGAAAAGAAAAGAAAAGAAAAGAAAAGAAAAGAAAAGAA